>MU106044.1:64778-195771 GCA_012274485.2 Sinapis alba
CGGCTACATTCCAAGCTCTCATGAACAAGATTTTCAAACCTTTCTTACGAGATTTTGTTTTAGTCTTCTTTGACGATATCTTGGTGTATAGCAGGAGCTTGGAGCTGCATGAAGTTCATTTACGGAAAGTGTTGCAGGTTCTACGTGAGCAATCTTTATTCGCTAATAGGAAGAAGTGTACTTTTGGTGTCTCTCAGGTGGAGTACTTAGGACATATCATTTCTTCCGCGGGAGTAGCAACTGATGCAGCTAAGACTGAAGCAATGGTTAAGTGGCCAACTCCAAAGTCAGTGAAGCAGTTACGTGGCTTTCTTGGTCTCACAGGTTATTATCGACGCTTTGTTAAGGAGTATGGCGTGTTGGCACGCCCGTTAACGGCTTTATTGAAAACTGATCAATTTCTGTGGAGTTCGTTGGCACAAGAGTCATTTGACAAACTGAAGCAGTCGATGGTGAATGCTCCGGTGCTTACCTTGCCTGATTTCGAAAAGACCTTCGTTGTGGAATCAGATGCTTCTGGAGTGGGATTGGGAGCTGTGTTAATGCAAGATAGTAAACCCATTGCTTTCTTCAGTTATGCTTTGACCCCACGAGAACAGTTGAAGCCAGCATACGAGAGAGAGTTGATGGCGGTTGTGATGGCAGTAAGGAAGTGGAAGCATTACTTGCTTGGAAGACATTTTACAGTTCACACGGATCAGAGAAGCATTAAATATTTGTTGGAGCAAAAGGAAGTAAATATGGAGTATCAAAGGTGGCTTACAAGACTGCTTGGATTTGATTTTGATATTTTGTACAAACCAGGGTGTGAGAATAAAGCGGCAGATGGCTTATCACGCAGCATGTCAATGGCTTCCTTATTGTTTACTTTGTCAGTTCCAACGGTTCTTCAGTGGCAGGATTTGTTTCTGGAGATCCAGCAGGATGAGACAATACAGCTATTGATAAAGAAGGTGTTAGAGAAACAAGGGGTTTCGTCGGGTAAGTTGATAGTTCGTGATGAGAAGTTATGGTCTAAGAAGCGGCTAGTGATTCCACGTTCTTCACGGTTTATTCCCTTGATCCTTAAGGAGTGTCATGACAGTAAGAATGGTGGTCACTCTGGGGTGCTTAAGACAATCAAGCGAATACATCAATCGTTTGTGTGGGAAGGGTTGAAGAAACAAGTGCAGCGTTATGTGGCGGAATGCCAGACATGTCAAACGCATAAGCATTCGACGTTGTCTCCAGCAGGGTTGTTACAACCCTTGCCGATTCCGTTACGCGTATGGGAGGATGTGAGTATGGATTTCGTTGAAGGGTTGCCGTTGTCGGGTGGAGTAAATGTGGTGTTGGTGGTAGTCGATAGACTTAGCAAGTACATACATCTGTTGGGTCTTAAACATCCTTTCACAGCAGTGGATGTTGCTTCTAAGTTTGTCCATGAAGTGGTGAGGCTACACGGTTTTCCGCGGAGCATAGTTTCAGATCGCGATCGTGTTTTCCTCAGCTCTTTCTGGAAAGAAGGATTTCGGTTGGCGGGGACGACATTAAAGTATATCACTTCCTTTCATCCACAAACGGATGGCCAGACAGAAGTGGTCAACCGTTGCATTGAAACATATTTGAGGTGCTATGCTTCTAATCATCCTCGTACTTGGTCAAAGTATCTGAGTTGGGCTGAGTTTTGGTTCAATACTACCTACCATACTTCGCTTAAGACTTCTCCTTTTGTGATAGTTTATGGTAGGGAACCTCCATCTTTGTTGCCTTTTGAAGCAGGCTCAACTACAAACTTTGATCTTGAGGAGTCGTTGAAAGAGAGAGACATGATGCTTGTTCAGTTGAAAATTCACTTGGAACGTGCTCAGCAATTAATGAAGAGTCAAGCTGATAAGCATCGCAGAGACGTGGAGTTTACAGTGGGTGATTGGGTCTATTTGAAGCTTCGGCCATTCCGGCAGACCTCAGTGGCACGACGTTTCTGTCAGAAGCTGGCGGCAAAGTTCTATGGACCCTATCGAGTTATGGAGCGGGTGGGACTGGTCGCTTACCGTCTACAACTACCAACGGGTTCGAGGATTCACGATGTCTTTCATATTTCTCAGTTGAAACAAGTTGTGGGAAATCATGATGTTGTGTCAGAGTTACCGCCAATCTGTTTCAGCGAGGCTTGTGATCCTGTTTTACCTGCAGATGTCTTGGCTAAGCGTTACAATGATCAGGGTGATATGGAGTTGTTGGTTACTTGGCAGGGGAAGTCGCAGAGTGAGGATTCGTGGATGTTAGCGTCGGAGTTTATACGCAGTTTTCCTTCATTCGAGCTTGAGGGCAAGCTCGGTTTCGAAGGGGGAGGTATTGATAGGTACCTCAAGACTTACGTGAGAAAGAAGGTTAGAGAAGGAAAGCAGAGGAGGGATGGCAAGGCGGGAGCCGGTTGTGAAAAGGAATCGTGATAGAAGAAACCTTTGGAATGGAGTGGAGGTTTTGCAGTTATAGTCGATCGTTGAAGAAATACTTTATAAGCTCATTTGAATTCATTTCTGATTTTCTTATGCTTTGTTGTTGTTTGTATCTGACGACATGAGTCGATACTTATCGTTTGCTATGAGAACGATGATCTGATTTGCATTCGTCATGAGAGTGTAAATCCAGATCCTACTACGAAGCAACTATCATTTCATAGTAAATACAAAGAAGGTTTACAGAGTTAGAGAGTTTACGATAGCTAAAACCTATCAACATGTTTGACCAAAGAAAACAATTCTTATCCGGTTATGTCCAAATTCACCTAAAGCTTCACACTTTGTCTCAGCAAATAAGCACAAGAACATCCTCCATAATATAACTAAAGCGCTCAACTATGATCTAAGCCGCCCTATGATGTTGTTGCTCATAAATTAAGATTTGAATTCAACTCAACAAACACATCAGAGAATTAGTATGCAATTTGGTAAATGGACTTTGGCTTTACCTCGACTTGGTAGTAGAGTTTACCATCATCTGCAACTCTGGAGGAAGTTGTAAGGATGTTGGACTCGCGCTTGACACCGAGTCTAGTGGACATAAACTCAGTCAAGTACTGTCTAAGTACTTTCTTTCCTGCTTCTTCAGGTGATCCCAAGTCCTCAAGTGACTTGTATTTGGAGGAAGAAGGCGAAGAAAACTCGACAGAGAGGTTCTCGTCGAGGACAATAGGGTCTCTAAAGAAGATGTCAGCGCCAGCTCCTCGAACTTGGATCCAGTTCTGAGGGTACTTAAAAGAGTATCCATCAAATGTATCAATGTACTCTCTGAAGACTGGAGTCAAAGCAAACGACGGTGCAAGATTGGCTTCTGAAAGCATTAAACCAGACATGAGCAGTCCACCCATCATCATGCTTCTCCTCCTCCCAACTGCACACGCCTTAAGTAAACAATGTCAATATAAACAGTCATCAAACACTACGATTAGGTAGCCTTAATGCGCACAGACTGTAGTTAGATTCAACATGAATTCATATAAAGATTCAGCTTTTGTGAATTAGCACAGTATACCAAATTGTTACTAAAACTCATGCGGCTCAATCAAAGTGATGAAATTTTACTTGTTTGGCATCGGTTAACAAGCTTTTGGGAGCTGGAGATTCCGGTTTAGCGAGCTTGGCAGATGGGTAAGAGATGGGTCTGGAGAAAGACGAGGAATTCGAAATGGGTATTGTGAGAGGAGGGGAGAGAGAACGAGGGGAGAGAAGAGTCTCCATGTTAAGAGCAGAAGAGAAGGTTGTGATTTTGTGGTAGTGTCAGATTTTTCTGGATAATGTATTTTTTTTTTCTCTTTTTCCCAGAGGCCAACTGTCATTTTATTTGGTGTTTCCAACTCCTGCTTATATGATTCAGTTAACTCATGTTTATTTTGGGCTTAACGGTCGAGCAATAATCAAAATCTCAGAGAAGATGATATTTGGTTTTGGCCACGTCAAACAAAGAAATTCAAGTTTTTGATAGATATATTAAAGTAAATCAACAATACAGCAAAATTTTGGATTCAACTTTAACATTACAACAAAAAAAAGAAAGAAAACCAGTGAAAAAAGAGAGGGATCAGGCCCAAGCATGACCATGGCCATCCTCTAATCTCTTCTGTTTCTTCTTTCTTTTCCTCTCTGTTTTCGTATCCAACCGTGCATCCATGCGTTTCGCTTGCTGTGATCTTATCTCCATTAGCTTCGCCTTTGCATCTCTGAATGGCGCATCAGATCTTGATGCCATCATTTGCTGTAACAAAGAAAATAAAACCCCACAGCTTCATAATGTGCATCTCAAACTATGTGCTCTTAGTTGCCCATTGAATAGTTAGCAAGCTTACCTTCAGATGATCCATGGCAGCCAGATTGTAACCGATTGTATCTTTGCTTTCCTGGGAACAGAAATTAAAATATTTACTCAACTATTGTTGTCACCTATAAACTCTTGTATTTATATATTGTCACAAGATCAATTTTTACCTTGACTTTTGCGTGAAGAATATCTCTGAGAACACTTAATATTGGTCGCGCAGCTGGAGTCGTTACCAACTGGTTGTGATGTGTCTGTAATACAATCGTTGCAATCCTGCAAACTAGTTCTACCTGGCATGGATTTTACATCAACAGTTTCAGAACCAAAGAAGCTTTAGTGACTGGGTTATATATATAACCCATTAGTCTACTTCTCTATGTACACACATCGACATACATAAGCAATCCCATGTTTGAACATGCATGTAATCAGAAACTTATTACAAACTTTTATGATTCAAGCCCTTCAAGGCTATATTTATTGAATCTAAGTATACAATGAGAGAGATGCTATGGACAAAAAAAGATATGTAGAGAGTCACCTTTTCAGGAATCAAACTCCAGCTTTCCATGTAGGAAAGAAGCTTTAAAGCATCTGAGAATGGTAGAGGCTATACAAAAAAAAACAGAGAAGGAAAGGGCAGTTGATTAGCAAGCAAAAAAAAACTTAATTTGAGAGGATTTAGCTGCCAAGTAACTAGCTTTATCTAAACAAAAAAATTGGGAGAAAAAACAACTAACCAGCAAGATGTGTTCAAGATCGTTTGTTTTTTCTTTTGAGATGGTTTTGAGAACAAACTCAGATGGAGAAAGCCCGAGCATCACAACATTTGGAGCAAAATCAGGAACCTTTCCCCTTGTTTTCTCCTCCTGAAAACCATGATGTAAGAGCACAACACACAAAAATCAAAAGTTAAACACCAGATATTCAAAATAATGATGTAGGCAAAGGCTTCTATAAAGTTCTCACCTCATATTCAGCAAGACGGTGCTTTTCATTCTCTGCCATTTCTAGAGCTTCTATGATTGAATCAGCAGCTGAAAGGACATCTACTGTGGTCTTCTTAGCTAAACCTGCAACACCTTCTTCTGGGATTTCCTCCTGGGATCCATGCCTGTTCTCCGCTGCGTTATCGATCTCTGACTCAAATAGCTCTTCTAACCTCTTTTCTTTTTCCTCCTGCGAATTTCCAGCAAAAATTAAAATGACGGACCCAAAGTCATCTATAAGTAAAATGCTAAAGATCTCTACGTAATCCTGCTATCAAATCACCATTTTACAACCAAAATAAGGAAAGCAAAAAACTTTTATATACAGTTAAGAACTTGCTAAAATTTCACATGTTGTGTTCCTTTCTGCATCTATTATATACTTCTGACTCTGGCTCTTTATGCAAAATTTACTGGATTAACTTCAAGCAGTGGGTCATTACCTCGAGGAAGAAAGGTTCTTCAGTACGGTCCCAGCGTCGCATGGAGCGGTCATGAGATCCTGTGACAAGAAAATCACCACGATTGCTGACAGCGAAGCACCAAATCTCTGCGTGATGTCCACCAAGCGTTAGCAGCAGCTCAAACTTGTCTGCATCCCAATACTTCACTAGTCGGTCTTTCCCAATGCTGAACATGTAATGGGTATTGCGAACAAATTTCACACCCATAACACTGTAAAACAGAGAGTTACATGTCACCACAAATCTTTATTGATAAAGCATGTTTCCATTCATTTATTTACCAGATAAATTTTGTCAAAGTAAGAAGACTAAAACCAAATATACATAGTCGAGGAAATTTTGTGCCATTCTGAGGAATTTGGTAGACTTAATGGAAGTACCTGTCATCATGAGCAAAGATGGACTTGTGACAATCACCAAAATCGAGTCCCCAAATTTTGATATTTTTGTCCTGAGAACCAGTCACAATCAACGCTCCATCGGATGAAATGTCAATGCACATGACAGGCAACTTGTGGCCATATAAGGAAAGGAAGAATTTTAAGGAATCCACATAGAAAACCTGAAAACAATAGGAGGAAAGGAAATTGGTATTGCGCAACACAAGAAAAATGCTGTAAGAATGATGGGAATGCGATTATAGCAACAAATTTTTTTTTATCATATGCCAAGATTTAACGAACTGGACCTTAGACAGTTTATATATGCTATCGGGATAAAAAAAGATATGCATACCTTCACCGTGGAATCTAAGAGTGCAATTGCAATATGTTTAGCATCAGGACTGATGGCAACAGCAAGTACGTCATCATTCATCTTCATAGACCTCACATTTGAAACCGTGAGTTGCTTGGCTTCCTGCAAGGTTATTCAACATTATATACTTTATATGGGTCATACAAGCACATTACATAATACAACTGAAATAACTTATCAACAACTCATTCACATAAGAAGGGTCAGAAAACTCACTTGGTCAGCTTTCTTTTTGACTTGGTATTCCCAGAATTTGACTTCATGATCTGCACTCACAGTGACGAACCCAGTATCATCTGGAATGGGTGCTATTGACCAAATAGTTCCACCATGTGCTTCAACATCTTCCACTTTTGTAGCACTCCCTATATCAATGATCTCGAGTACCCCACTCTTCGTTCCAACAATACCATACTTACTTTTAGGGACAATCAAACTGCAGATTCCATATCCAGAATCGATGGTCCGGAGACAGGAACCTGTACTAGGATTCCAAATTTTCACTTCACTGTGACTGGTTGACATCAGAAGGGTGTTGTCGGCACTGAGGGCTACACTTCTCACATCAGATCTATGTCCTTGGTGCTCAATGGTAGCAGTTTTCTCGTTCTCACTGCTCTTTAGCGTATAGAACTCCAGTGAGTTATTGTTCAAAGACAAAGCCAATGTCGCCAAGGAATCTTTTGGAGTAACCGGACAGAAAGAGAAAGAGCTTATTTTTCTCCCAGCTCTAATGACTTGTAGTAGCTTAAAAATGTCAGGGACAGTTGTAACAGTATCAGCTTTCTCGATTTCATTACTTGCATCTCCGTTGGCATCTACATTTTCAACCCCGTCTTTGGAAGATTTCTTCTCTTTCCTGCGAAGCCTACGCTTGGCTTTCCGCTTTGCCTCCGTTTCACCTAACACCTGGAAAATTTCGACTGTTTTTCCTGCCATTTGACAAGCCAACAGACTTCCTGAGTTATTAAACCTCACACTTGCAACTCTATCTTTGGTTTGTCTCTGGATTTCCCCAAAAGGTATCAAAACTTCCCACTTATTCTCGGTCAAATGATCTCCACTGGCATCAACTCCATTTGCATCTGAATCTGACACCAACGATACATGTGGCATGTTTTGTTTAACAGCATAAAATCTAAGTTCTTGATCAGCAGAACCAGTGACGAGATATTTTTCCTCAGGATCAACATCCACAGACCAGACCTCAGTGTGATGACCACTAATAATCTGCATACAGTGTTGGGTCTCAAGATCCCAGACTCTCAAGAACTTGTCCTTAGACGCAGTAACAAGTTTCTTTCCATCATCCAAGAAAACAAGATCGGTAACCTACAACAGAAGCACACTAGTTGTGTCAAACAAAAAAACAAGTAACCAACAGCAAGACCTATGATAGAAGTACAAACCAAGCCCAATGCAAACCTGATCACGATGACCACGGAGACGAAAAAGCCCAGTTTCACCGACCACATCCCACAAGATAACATCGTTGTCTTTACTTCCAGATGCAAACATAGAACCAGCCTTGTTGTACCTCATTGCAGTCACGGCACCCTTATGGCCATTAAGAGTAGTCTCACATGTCCCTTTCTCAGAATCCCATATCCTGATACTCCCATCTGCATACCCAACTGCAACCTACACATTCCTCTTTACTTAGTTCATTTTTTTTACCAAGAAATTAACAAACATTTGCTTGAACAAACAGGACAAGAAAATCAAGATGTCAAATTCAATAACAACCCACAAAGGTTCATGCTTTCTAATGTATTTTCCTATTATCTGCATCCTTAGCTTCAAAGAGCAAACAAACACGTTAAAGTATATGCCTTTCAGACCTCTATCAAGCTACCAAATATATGTAAAGGAGAGATATGTAAAGTACCGAAGTAGAGGCAGAGGAGGCGATAGAGGTAACGGCAAGAGACTTTCCGACGCGAGAGGAGGAAGGAACTAGGGTTTTGGTGCAGATTCCTTGGCGGACGTGCCAGATTCCGACCTTCTCCAGCGCCGGAGCAAGCACATGCTTCCCCGTCGAATCGTAAGAGATGTTCGATTCCAAAGACGTTATCACGCCAAAGGAAGAAGCTTGCTCATACCTTAGGTACGCCTTCACCATTGTTCAGAGCTTTTGTTTTGGCCGTCTCCGTCTGCTGCTGCGTTGAGCTTTTGATGGTGGGGTTTTAATTAGGGTTTTAGGAGAGAAGCAAGCGCTCACTTCTATAACTCTTTAGCAAATAGTATAGTTTACTAAATTGCAATAGAGATCTCCAGAATTTTCGCTATTTCAATTTTGACCCCAAACATTTTAAATTAAAATAAAACACTAATATCAACCGTCATAATAAGAGCATTATTAGAGCATGCGCATTGATCTAAAAAATAAAAGTCTCTCCTCATAACTACTCCTATTATTACACTGGGAGACAGTTTATGAGTTTTATTAACATCATAAGACAGTTATCATTACTCATACACTTTTCTTTAACTAAAGTCCACTTTCACTTATAAACTAGCTAAATAACATTGAGAGCTAATATCCACTATGCTAACTAAAATAAAGTGGGATCCTCTGACTTTCTTCTTCACCTCATCTTCTATAGAGTTCTATAATTTTCGTAAATGAAATGTGATTCTTCCATATTTATTTTTTCAAAAGAAATTTTCTTTAATCATTATCTTTTTTTTTAAGTTATCTTTTGAGATATGTCAAGATATATGGTTGATGGTGGTGGTGTGATGGTGTATTCGACGGCAACATCAACATCGGCATAATTTGTAGAGACATCGGTAACTCTTGTCTTTGGATTACCGGAAACATCTTCTCGTCTCTCAAACTCATTGTTCTCGATGTTATCTCACCTATAGCCGCCGCAAAAAGCTCGAGACATCAATGGTCACTTTTACCTTTTTGCACTTTTGGTCCTTACCGTTTTGTATAATTTCATATTAAAAACTATTTTTTAAATTGTGCATATCTCTACTTGAATTAAATCCCTAACTTCTTGATTGATCATTCCAGCCTATCTTTATAATTGCACGAATGATCCTTGGTTTTTTATTTCTTTTATTTCACCCTCAAGCATTCAAAATAAACAATTTTTCTTTGATTTAACCCCAATTTAATCAACTATTTTATTAATTCTTGTTAATGCAATTAAACACATATATGCACATGAGACATTTTAAAAATCTCAAAATGAACTAAATGAACTAATATAAATCATGTGTACACACATTCTCATATATGCCATCTTATGTCTGACTTGATCTACTTTTGTTATTTTTGATATTTTCATCAATTGTTATGTGTACCGCTTCACCATAAATTTTGATGAATTCGTCATTTATCACAATCAATTATTTTTTAATTTACTTTTGATGTACACATGTACTCGTCACATGGTGTACACAACCCAATTGTACACAAAACAATAATCTTTCTACATAGAAGTATGTTTTCATATTGAATAAATCTATGTGACAAGGCTGGAGCATCCCATCTCCACCGTTGTCTTCTTCTACTATGTATGTGTACATTCTTTTGATTCACTTTCGATGTACACATGTACATGATACATAATGTACACAACTCAATTATGTCAAACACTAATTTGTTGATGAAATGTAATGGATTATATCAAACATTAACATGTTATTGTACACATGTCAGCTTCATGTGTGTACACTTTGTGACGTATACACGTGTAGAAACTTGAACAAATTAGAATTTTGAGACAAATAGACATGTTATTTTGTGTACATATTGTAACATGAACACGTATACATCGAAAATGAACCAATATATGTAAAGAAGTTGTACACATATAGGTAGATTGGTGGTTGCTTACTAAAACAATACCAATATACATAATAAATAGATCAAGTCAAACTGAAAAGGTGTACATGACAATAGGTGAATACATAAATTTATGTTTTGTTCATCTCTAATGATTTTCAGCTTTGATTTTACTTCATTTAATGTATTGACATTGTATACATGTACATTGACATTGTGTACTGTTTACATGATATACATAAACAAAACACAAAATATAATTGTTTATTTTAAAAGCATGAGGCAACAATAAAAGGAAAAGTAAAATGAACAATTAAAAAGTTAGGGGTTTATTCAAGTACACATTTGCAAAATTAAAAAGTTTAAGGTCAAAACGCAGTTATTTTATTCCTAAAGGACCAAACAAGCAAAAAAAACTAAAAATAATCATTGATGCTCTCGAGTTTGTTCTGACGGAGCCGCGACAGAGAGATTTGATGTCATGACACCAGAAAATGTGAAAGAATCTAGCGATGCTAATTCCGTTGGTCCATAAAGATAAGAGCTTTGGTTGAAAATTTTAAAGGAATCTTTGGTATGGAGGTTGCAGTGGCTGAAATTTATGGCAAAGCTCTATTGAAATGGAAGAATGTGATGGAAGAGATGACCAAGAAGATTGTGACGAATTTAGAATTTTGATTGTCTAGACTGTAATGAATCTGAAACATTTTGGAAAGATTGAGAGAAATAAAAAAATTATAATTAAATTTTGACCAAAAAAATAAATAAAGAACGAAACTGATTGAAGAAGTTAAAGAAAGAGAAAAAGATGGGTCCTACTAGTTGAAAAACTCAATTCCATTTTCACTTTAGTTCATTTTAGTTGAGATAAACTACCCTAGTAGTTAAAAGTGTCTCTGGGTGTAATAAAAACACAGAAACTGCTTTTAAGTGTAAATCACTTTAACTATTTAAAAAAAAATAAAAAGGATGAGAGAGAGTTTAAAAAACAGGACGTACTTCTCTTGGAGAAGAGATGTTCGTACAAACCTGAGAAACGTTTATGCCATTTGGCAATATCTTGTTGGTTAATTTTTTCTAACATTAAGTTTATTTACACGAAAATACTTATATATAAATACTAATATAATAATTATTAGAGACTAAGATAAAAAGATCATCTAATGATGGTGCTTTTAGTGAAAGTGTCTCACCAGTAATAATAGATTCTTGACAACAAAGAGATTCCCACTAATAATAATAATGTTCCAACATACCTAACTGCAACCTACACACTAACGCTAATATCAACCGTCATAACAACGACAATACGGGATATTAGCGTTTTCTAAAGAGAACTTTCTCACTTCTCTTTCAAAATATCTTTCCTTTGTAGTTCTTCAAAATCTGTGCACGTTGTATTATGTCAGTAACTATAGCTGCAGACATCTCACTCAGATTAGATCTCATTCCTCCATACATCCTCTTCCATGGTCCCAGTTTTTTCCTCTAACTCCCAAGTCTTCCTGCCTCCTAGACCTTTCAGTGGAGCTACTAAACCCTAAGTCGCCATGGGTTCGTTAGGGCCCCAAACCCCTAATCACTTGGATATGAACACTGATCCTACAATCTATGTTGCTACAGCCAGAGAACTCCTTTCAAATGGATCTTCTCCACTCGCTACTTTGGTTGTATGTAGGGGTGGACACAAAGCCAATCCCTTATATACTAAAGCACAAGTCACTCAACACATAAAATTTTGACATGTGGAAAATATTTTAAATTAATTAAAATAAAATTTTCATTGATTCCTAATATTTAGCACTTCATCCTGGCTTTTCTCAAAGTTGATTGATCACGATTTCAAACGGTTTCTTTTTCTTATATAATTTTTGATTTACTAATTTAATTTTTGTATTCTTTTCTCAGTTTTCTATCATCTCCATTATAAATTTTGATCTTTGTGTACGGTTCTTCATTATTTTTTGCAGCAATTCATAACTTTTATTATTTATCGCAAGGATTTATAGTTAAAAATCCATTGTCGACAGTGTTTTTGGTCGATATAGTAGAACCATGAGAAGAGACTGATACTGGCAGTCTGGTACTCACGTGCAATAAATTTTCAATCGAGCTAAAAGAGAAAAAGGGACAAACATCAGATTTTGACCTAATAAAAAAGGTTTTGCATGTTTTCCATTCTTTAGTACTTTTTTTTTATTTGTTTATTAATATTTCTGAATCAATTATTTTTCAGTATTCACCACTGCAATTAACTTCTACATAAATTATTGATGGACATGTCATAGAACTTGCATTTCTGAATCAAAGGTGAGTTGACTTTGATTAATTAGTTTGTAACTGGAATTTAATTAATCATTGCTGGACAATTCATAATAGCTGAATAAAAATCAAACAGAAGTTGTAAATTTTAATTTTATAAATTCAATAAACTATCAAACTAAAAGTTTGGGGTTAATTTTGTTTAAATGAGTGCTTCTTAAAAAGATTTTAGGTAAATTACATAAAATGTCATGAATTATATAAAACTGTAAAACTTAAAAGTAAAATTTTTAGATATATTGTGTCTAAATTTACATTAAATTAAATTAAGTATTTATTATTAAGTAAAAATCATTGAATAAATTAATGTCTCAAATAAAGTATTTTAACTATATTTTATATTTTGTCTATATTTTACTTAATTTTGAAATTACTACAAACATATATCCATATAATAATATGTTTTTTTTGTTTTACCACTTCAACTTCTTTGTTTCAATATAGACACCTCTAAAATTATGTGCCAATGAAAAAAAAAAATTATGTGCCAATGTTCATATAATATTTTAAATAATAAATATTATAATTGAAAAGTATGACAGCGATCAAATAATTTTAAAAATGAAAATTAACCCATGCATAGCATGGGTGGTTCTACTAGTAATCCTATATTTCGCTATTTGTAATTTACTTTCGTGATGATTGTTTTGCTAGTTTTTAGATTTTAATTTTTGGTTTTTAGTTTATGATTTTTGGTTTTTAGATTTTGGATTTTAGTTTTTGGTTTTTGATTTTGTAGTAGCTTTTAGTTTTTTGAAAAACATGAATGGTTTCTTAGATTCTAGTTTTTGGTTTTTGATTCTGAAATTAATAAAATTAATAATTACTAATAGTAAAATTTCTATTCTGAAAAAAAAATATTATCATCAAAACACATATAAATTTATGGGCAATTCTCTTAAATAACTCTTTTTAAGTTTTTGTCACAAAAATAGCCTTAGAAAAATAAAATGACCAAAATAGCATTTTTTTTTGAAATTTTCAATTTTTTTTTTTTTTGAAATTTGAAACCCTATCCCCAAACCCAACCCTTAACTCTAAACCATAAAGTCTAAATTAGTTAACCCTAGGGTATAAATGCATATAAATAAAAAAAATTAGCTTCTAAAAAAACTATTTTGGTCATTTTCTTCCTTAAAAACTATTTTTGTGAATAACAAACTAAAAAAGGTTATCTAAGAGAATTTCTCTAAATTTATTTAATAAATTTATTTTAAAATAAACTGTAAATATAAAACAAATCTATCTTGAATCCTATATAAAATGAAGAATATAATTAATAGTAAAATACTGTAAAACAAAAACTTCAAATATAAAATACTAATCATAATCATAGTTAATACTAAAAGCCAAAAATTAGAAAATACTAGATATGGCTCCGTGTGTTGGACGAGTTTTGTTTGATATTTTAATTTTATTAAAATATAAAAAGTGAAAATGTGCTTTTATTTGTAGATTTTAGGATTTTTTTACATATGTTGCGCGAAATATTAAAAGAAATAAGAAAATAATTTTGCTAAACAAAGCTAAAATTATTAACAATATATATACATATATATATATATAATTTTGTAATGACTAAATTCAAATTATTAATTTATTTTATTGATGAGCAAATTTTTATATGATTTATTTTGTAATTTTACGTTATTTTATTATTAGATAAAATAACATTCTAATATCATAACAGTTTGATTTTAGTACAATAAATCTTTGTTATGATTAGCATATATTTTTTTGATACTTAAATGATTAGCATATATGTAAGAAACATACGTGGGTTGATTAGTTATATGTAAAATGTCTTGGTTATATGTGTTCACGGGGTCTTTATTATCAACAATTAATATGTGTGTTAATTAAGTGAAAACATTTCGTAGGTTGGATCATTATTTTATTTATGTGTATTAAATGTCTAAATTCGTTTTTAAGCAACAAAACTGGAAAAAGTTGGCTTCTGTTATAAACCGGATGGTTTAGAGGATGTTCCATAACCGAGAAAATGATCCTGGGTCGTGTTCAGCTTAAGTGAGAGTGTCACTATAGTGAAGAGAGTGAGAGTGGTCGATGGCAAGCTGGAACCGTCCTTATCCACTCTCGGATAAGGACCAAATATATGGCGACCCGATTCTTCCTTATCTTGGTCGATGGAGAATATNGAGGTCGGAAGCTTCTGGTTACAAAGGCTAAACTTAGAAGTGAATACTATTACCACATTAACTTTAAAGGCTGTGAAATTTGTCGTGCTAAGTTGGACGCCGCCCGTCTGAGAAGGTACAGATGGAATCTTCGAACTGGTGGTGGCAAATTCATTCGCCTGTACGTCAATTTTCTTATTGCGTTTTTTTTTTTTTTTTTTAAATTCTTGTTAACGGATTAGTCTTGTCATTAATTTTGTGGTTTTTTTAATGGTATTGCAGTTCTCCAACACTTGAAGAAAAGTTTCGTCTTCATCATGAAAAAGCAATGGCTTCTCGCAAGATGGCCAAGTCTAGAACCAAAGACATGGCTTCTCGCAAGATGGACAAGTCTAAAACCAAAGACGGCTAAGAGCACCCATTGTTTATCCTCTGGAATCTTAGATTTTTTTTTTGATTTTTTAATCATTATTTAGAAAAAAAATATTAATCAATAACAGACCACCAAACCTGCAAGGATTTGCAAGGATCGATCTTTATTTAAAATTTTTAAAGATTGGTGGAATCTATTAATTATTTAATTATTATTTTTTTGCTAAGGACTCTCTCTTAAGAACTCGGATGCTCTAATATTTTTACTTGTTTCTCCAGTGGCTCCATCTTTTAAAAACGCTTTTTTTAATATTATCTTTTATGTTCTATTTTTTAAAAAATCATATATTATGCTTTTTAGCTGCACTGATTATGCTTGAGTCAGATTATGAACTTTCTCTAATAACCTATGTTGTATTTTAGTAATATTATGTCATTGACGTCCAATGAGTACTATTTGAGCATGATGCATATGCACGGTAATGCCAAACTGAGATTGTCATCTTAGTATTATTTGGTCAACATTCTTATACAAGATAGCAAGTAAAAAGATATGCAGCGCAGAAAATGGGGAGGGAAACCTAACCAAAACTACTACAGAGTAACTAGTTTAATAGATAAAATCAGTTTGGTCGGCAGAAATAAAAATAAAAAGTGCAGGTCCAACTAGGCATCACAAACAAAGCCCACAAAAGCCCATCTCACAACACACCAATATAAAGGAAGCTGTCTTCTAGGGTTGGTTTCTTTTGAACTAATCCATGGACGAGAGCAAGCTCAAGAGATGCTCTGCATCATCTTCCTCACATGTAATTTTCTTCATCTCTAGTCACTTCTTCAACCAATTTTCTTTCGTTTTCACTATTAATTGTTTTTTTTTTGGGGGGGTTTGTTTAGGCTGAAGCAGCTGATGAGGCTACATATCCTGTGCAAAAGGGTAAGAAAATAATTGAGAGTTTCTCTTTCTTTGTTCTGCCATAGTTCTTGTTCTGTGCAATGGTCTTATTTAAAAAAAAAACTCATAAATTAATTATCTCTGCTCATGTTTAAAAAGTTAGGCTATCCTGAACGATATTCTGCTAATTTCTTTTATTTTTTTTCTTGAAGCAGAAAGAGAGTTGGATGATTTGGAGACAGAAGTCAGTAGTAGTCGGAAGAAGCAGAAGCAGGTTATATTTTTGTCTTAACAAATATTGTACACGTGCTTTGTTGATCTAATATCCCTTTCCTTGTTTGTTCTACAGGAGGAAGAAACCACAGAGAAGAAGAAACAGTGTTGTTTCGACACTAAAGATGCAGATGGAAACAATGACCGAACCATATTCGTCACGGATTTTGATACGAGCGGTTCAAGGGATGAGATCAGGAGCGCATTGGCTAAACATTTCAGTTCATGTGGAGAGTTGACAAGGGTTTTTGTTCCCATCGAGTGTGAAACAGGTGTTTCCAGAGGATATGCTTTTATCAATCTGAAAACTCGTGATGAATTTGAAGCAGCGTTAACTCTCGATGGAAGTGACTTGGGAGGTCGGAAGCTTCTGGTTATAAAGGCTAAAAAGAGAGAGGAATACTATGGCTACGGTGACTTTAAAGGCTGTGAAATTTGTCGTGCTATGTTTTACGCCGCCCGTCTGAGACACTACAGATGGAATCTTCGAACTGGTGGTGGCAAATTCATTCGCCTGTACGTCAATTATCTTATTGTGTTTAAAAAAAAAAAAAAAATTCTAGTTAACGGATTATTAGTCTTGTCATTAATTTTGTGGTTTTTTTTAATGGTATTGCAGTTCTCCAACACTTGAAGAAAAGTTTCGTCTTCATCATGAAAAAGCATTGGCTTCTCGCAAGATGGCCAAGTCTAGAACCAAAGACATGGCTTCTCGCAAGATGGACAAGTCTAAAACCAAAGACGGCTAATATTTTTACTTGTTTCTCCACTAGCTCCATCAAACGCTTTTTTTTTTTTAATATTTATCTTTATGTGTTATTTTAAAAAAAAACATGTATTATGCTATTTTGGCTGCAGTGTTTACGCTGCTATCAGATTGTGCACTTTTTTTAATAACCTATGTTGTATTTTAGTAATATTATGTCATTGACGTAGAATGAGTACTTTTTTTGAGCATGATGCATATGCACGGTAACGCCAAACTGAGATTGTCATCTTAGTATTATTTGGTCAACATTCTTATACAAGATAGCAAGTAAAAAGATATGCATCTATGCAGCGCTGAAAATGGGGAGGGAAACCTAACCAAAACTGCTACGGAGTAACTAGTTTAATCGACAATGGAAAAGAGTTGGATCCAAAAATGTTAAGAGTCGTAGAAGATGTGCTTGATGGGTTAAAAAGGCGAGCATTGAACATGCAAATGATAAACATTACACAGCTATCGAATTTAGCAAAATAAAAGACGACCACCCTTCGATCTACATAAAGCAATGAGAGCCATTGAAAGAAGGCCAAGTTTCGACAAAGCTATGTCATCATGGTTTTCCTCTCGAGAACCTTAATTGGTTTCAAGAAAATGGTCATTATTAAGCATAAAAGATTTATGATTTCAAAACATTTTGAGTTGAGTCACACTTGTAGTAAGAAGTTTGTTTTTTAATGAAAAATATAACATTCTTCAAGTTGTTATTGTTAATTTGGAGCAATGTCTAAAATCTTATGATTTTTTTTTGGAATTGTATTGGTCATTGTTTTTTTTCTCTGTATAAATTAAACCCATTCTACATTACCGCTACATAAGTCTTTTTGATAAAAAAAAAAAGTCTTATTGATTCAACAGATAATATTTGATGCTGGTTCGCTGCTAATTATATGACCAGTTAAATTATTGATATTTTCGAAATACTCCATGATTCATACCGTAAAGCAACATGTGCGACCGGCTGTATAGACGGTGCGACCGGCTGCAGTCGGTAAAAAAAGAATTACTTGTATTTATTCGATAAAAGGAAAATAAACCACGTGACTATCACACGTCCAAGTTTATTCAAGTAGAAAGGAAAGTTTCGATTATGGTTTAGGTAAAAAGGAAATTGTTAACCGTTATTTGTCCAAAAAAAAGAAAAAAAGGAAGTTAACCTTTTTTTTAATTCAAGTAAAAAGGAAAGTGGGTTTTGGTAAAAAAGGAAATTGTTAACCGTTATTTGTCCAAAAAAGAAAAAAAGGAAGTTAAACCTTTTTTTTAATTCAAGTAAAAAGGAAAGTGGGTTTTGGTAAAAAGGAAATTGTTAACTGTCCTTTTTCTCTGTCTCTCTATATATAAAGGTAGGAGGATTGAATCATATCAACAACACTACTTCCCGTCTCGCTCCTTCTTCTATATATGGCGATCATATCTCCCTCTTTCCCTGTATGCATCCCATCCAGAGAAACAATACTTCACGGCGGTGATTCTGATTTCACAAGGAAACGACGATTTTGTGTTAGAAGCACCGTCTCAGATTCCACTACCGGCCGGCAACTCTCACCGGCGCCCGCTACGCAATTTCGTAAGGTATAAATCCTTTTTTTTTCAAATGTTTTTTGTCAAAGCTTTTTTTTGAGGGAGAGGGGGAAATTCTATATTGCTTAGACTGATAATTAAGGGAAACTTATGTGGAATTCATAATGTGGGGAACAAATAGAATACATGGTCCTGTCATTGATGATCGTTAGAGATGGTGTCTTTTATCTGCTTCACACCACTTTATGATCACCAAGTCCTTCTTTATCTATCTACCAATTGAAAAATTTCCCTCTCTCTCTCTCGTATTTCAGTGGTTTTTGAAAACTTTTTCAAAATTTTTAGGGAATATTTTGTTACTTTGATTGTTGGAGGAAACTTATTTGTAGTTTACATAGTGTGAAAACAATTAGAATATGGTATCCAGTCATTGAGATTGTTAGAGGTCTCATGTTTTATTTTGCCTATTTCACACTTATGATTACTATAAGTTCCTCCTTAATCAATTTGGCAATAACTTTTTCCCCGTCGCATTTCTATGTTTCCTAAAATTTTAAAACATAACGCTTTTGGTTGCTAGTTTGTGTGTTTGTTTATTTGTTGTTTGCAGAAAAATGCACTTATAGGTTATCAAACAAACATAGTTTCATATTAAAGAAGAGAGAAAATGAATAAACTTTGTACAATATGGAGACTTACTTACTTCTATGTAATGAACGCCACCGATAAATCACAAGTTTACACATTTGTAAATGCGAGTAGCCTACCGCAAACGCGCGTAACGCGAAAAGATGCGATTTTTATATCGTCCTTAGACGTGGCTTAGTATGATTGGGTTTTAAGAGTATGAGTTCCAAACTCTCTTTCTGCTGTTAAGGTCAAATCTTAATCTTGTCTCTCTCCCGATACTCTTTTTTAAGTCTATTGTTTAGTTTAAGGAGAAGAAACTCGAGTCCTGGGTTTTGTTGGTTTTGTCCGTTTCTGATTTTGAAGTTTGGAACTTTAGCATTCGTTTGACTGTTTTTTTTATAGGCAGCGAGAGTGAGATGGCCTGGTTTGTTCCAAGGAGTTGATTCAGCTTTAGAGGAATGGATCGTCGATCAGATGCATATTGTAAATTTACCATCTTTCTTACTGTTTGTTCATACTGAAAGCTTTGATTTTTGAAAGGGAGCTGGTGTTTTGTAGGTGAGACCTGTGGTGGAAACTGGCTATTAGAAAATCTTCAGTGAGTGTGAATGCCCCACTTCATCTCATCAATGAAGTGTATATGCTTAAGTTTGTCTGGGTTTCACATAATATTATCACATAATCACATAACATGATTGGTTCATATATAGTCAAATGTTTTTCATCTTTTCTTTGCACATTTTATAACTTCACAGCTTTAATACATCATCGTCTACTATATTTGCAGATTCTATCCGGGAGTTTCAGATGACACTTGGAAACACCATTAGTTTACAATCCCTTTGGATGATTGATTGTTTCATTTGGACAGTTTCGTGGAAGACAGACAGACTCGCAACGCTGAAGAATGTCATCAAAGAGCCTGAACTCTAGACAAATGGAATCCTTACCTAAGTACCACTCTTTCTTTTCTCCCCATCATACAATCTTTCATGTATCAGACCCATTGTGTGAGTATTAATATACGCGTCTATTTGTACCGCTTCGTGATTGATAATTACTAGTACATAATACATTGGTGTATCTTGTATTAACATGGCCCAAACTGGTCTATGTTAATATCTTGAACTCGGTATAAAGTTATTAATAAATCATTATTCTTTTAAAGTTTTGAATATGGACGACCAGAGGACGAGGTTAATATTTTAGGTAGTTTTGTAAGTATAGATGGATGTGAAACTGTAATCCATTTATCTGATATGCTTAAATTGGTAAAGCATGTATTATGATTAAACTCGAAAGCATATTAGCATATGGGGAAAGCTATCTAAGTTTTTACAACTATAGTACTTCCCAGAAGTAAAATTTTAGTTCGCCTTTCACATATGCTCCCACATTTCGGGTACCGCTTTTTCAATGTAGATCATTCAAATTCTTATTACAAATCAAATGTTGTAAAAAGAAAATACTAGAGCTAAATCATTAGTATTCATTTAATACGGATGTAGCATAAAACCCATAGCTAAAACCTGAAGTACTCTAAATACGGATCAAATCCACCACCTCCATGGTAATAACCAGATTCATTGTACAACACTCCCTTATCCAATTCATCAAATATGTAATCTTCCTCTCGTTTCACTATCTCGTTATCAGCCATATGATCAAGATTCTGATCAATCTTGTCATGACCAAGTTCACTACAGTCTTCATATAAATAATCCTCCCCATCTTGCTTGTCCACCACGCTATTACCGGTTTCAGAGACATTGCAAGTTTCCAACCAATAGCTTCTAGAACTCTCTGCCTCATCGGTCTTCTTCATTTCCTCACCAGGACAATCGTCCGGGAAATTTAACCTGGCATAGCTACCATACATGTCACTAGCAGCTTTATCGTAAGCCAAGGCGGCTTCAGCTGCAGTATCGAACGTTCCAAGCCAAAGACGCTTGGATTTCCCGCCGCGGTGGTTCACAGGTTCACGTATCTCAGCAACCCATTTCCCCCAAACCCTTTGTCTAACGCCTCTAAACCGGCAAACCGGGTTTTCTGGTCCGCCTTTCCCTCTCATGCAACCTTTCTTCGAACCTTTTGCTTGAACTCTACGGACTCTCTTCAACCCTTCCTCCTCCTTGATCCATCTACTTAACGTCGTATCCACTGGCTCAGGGAGTCTTTTTGGTCTTCTTGAGGGTTCTATAGAAGCAGAGGAGCTCTGGTTTGAACCGTTGGCTTCCTTCTCCATCCTTTACACACACAAAGAACAGGAACAAATATGCGGAGAAGCTAAAACGAGCGGCACCTATATAAGAACAAAAACAGTAAACTAGAATTTTCTGTCTGATGTATTAAGTTGTGAACAGCTCTCTCTGTCTCAGATATCGTCTGGAACACGCGTGGCACTGGTAGCAATGTACAGCTACGGGCCACGTGAGATATTTTGTTGTTTTTATTTTATTCTTTATTTTGTTTGGGGTCGATATTCCTTTACCAGGTTATATAGATTTGATTTCTTTGTGATTAAGACTTTGAATTGTTCTTGTTCTTTCTGGAAAAAAAAAACTATATAGTATAATTTTTTGGGGAACAATTCACAATTGATAACTTCCTTCTTAGGGGTTTGGCTTACTGTGCAAGCTACCATTTTGTCATTTTCCATTTATGAAATATTCACTTTGGATATTATGTTATTGATTTCTTTGCGATTAAGACTTTTACATAATTTATTAATTTCTCGTGTGGTGGAAGATGTCAAATTGGTGGCTTGTACCCTAAGCCAAAACCCTAAATATCAACAAAGTTAAATCTTTTGAGTAGCCATTCACACTTCAAACTAAAACCTTCCTTTCAGGCTTGTGGCGCAAGTTAACTTTTGACATTTTTCCACTTATTAAAAAATGTTGTTTTTTTCCCAAACTCATAAAGTGATGAAGTTGGTGATTATATAAGAAAACGATGTTGGCAGGTAAAGATATCGTTTATTTTATTATTTTCTCATGGTACGTCTAGATCAAAGATATGTTGAGAAGTTAGATTATTTTTTTGTCCATGGTTTTCTGAGGTCAACGACCTCAGACATTGGAGTCTTCTCATTCCTAGATGCGCGCCCAACTTTCAACCTATAGTTTATCCTTTGCAATCCTCTGTACACCAAAGGCCCAAGAGAAAATTTTTGTTTACAAAATTCATTATGATCACATTTTTAGGGGTTATAACGCTATATAACCATAACATTTAAGCTTTAGTTACAAAAAAAAACGTAATTATAACCAATTATTCTACTAGTGTTTGAGATTTGTAGCAACGCATTAAGAAAAGGTAAGACAACTACGTAGGGGGCATCTTTGGAATAGATCCATTTGAAGTTTTGTAAGTTCTCATTGGAAAACAAATTATAGTATCGTTGTAGATTGTAGGTGATCAATCTCATGATCGATTGACACCCATGCATCCCATTTACCACATGCATTACTTTACAATTTTGGTAATTTACCAAATACACTTAAACAATGATAATAACGTTTACTATACACATGGTTGATAGAAAGTAGTGTAATGTCATGTACTACTACTAAACATTACACTACTTTATACTGTCGTGAGGAAAATGAGTTTGGGAGTTCGAACGTGGGTTTACTCTTTTTATCGTTTTATTTTAAAAATGTAAAATTTGTAACAAAAAATCTTTAAATAATAGCCTCTCTTTTTCAATAGGTTTTTGAAAATATTTTGGGTAAAATAAACTGAAAACTATGATTTGTTATGTAGTTTTTTTTATATGAGTGGGAATGTTAACAGAAACACTTTGTTAAATATCACTGGAAATGAGTTTCGAACTAAATAATTTTGTGGAGATTTACAATTCATCGGGTTACCATGTCATGTGTTTACTAATTCTGCACTCGAAAGTCTTTTATGTAATCAACATTCACTGAATACAATAAATAGTAGTGGAGTATTAATATTTTCATTTTGCAGAATCTTTCGTTTTATGTTTACCAACTTGTTTTAATAGGTGTTCAATATTCAAATATTTCTAGAAAATACACTATTTTACTGAGATATTTACCACTAAAAATGCAATTATTAGAAGATATGGCTTAGAAATTCGAATTCAAAATTTAATTTATGGCTTTCAAAGTTTAATTTTGTGGTTTACACACAGCTTATTGTTTAAACTTAAAAAATTGCCTATATAGCTTTTTAGAACAGAGATCTAAGCTAACTGTTTCAATTCATAATTAGAAATACGAAAGAGCCAACTTGTCAAAGTTCTATAAGTATATAGGTTAGGCGTCATCAATCTCTTTAACTAGAGATAGTAACGTCATCTCTCTCTTCTCATCGTCAAGACATTAACCATCGAAACAGTGTGTCCTAAGTAGTCTCTCCAAACCTTTCATCTTTCATCCAGAGAGAAGAGATATGCAGAGATTCGCGTCGACAAGACCGGTCCAAAACATTCCCATTTCCCTCTGGCGACGATGCATGTATACGACGTCTTCCGACGAGTTTCTGGTGAGGCTCCCGTCGTTTGAGTACACCCCTCCGTCGTATACAGGTCCTTCCTCCGATGTCATCCTTAACAAAAGGAAGGAGTTTCTCAGCTCTTCCATGTCTTGTCTCTACAAAAAACCAGTAACGTTTTTGATCATTCCTATATTGATATATAATAGTTCCACTAAGATAAATGTTTTATAAAAATAAATTGTTTCACAAAGATGTATTTTTTTATGTTTTTTATACAAAAATTACAAATTTCAATAAAATTAATTGAATTTATTGAAAGACTATTAGTTAAAACGCATTGAAATTTGATAATTTTTAAAAACTATGTATGATTAATGTGTTTTTTTAATATGTGTGAAAACACCAAAACATCTATCTTGATGGAACGGATGGAGTATTATTACTATTAAAGCGTTTCAAAAGAAACAAAAATAAGTATATTCTTTATTTTATTAATTTTTATTTTATTTTCGTGAGTTGCAGTTGAACATAGTGGATGGGAAGATGCAGTATCTATTCGACGAGAGAGGTAGGAGATACTTAGATGCATTTGCTGGTATCGCAGTTGTGAACTGTGGGCATTGTCACCCTGATGTGGTTAAACCAGTCATCGACCAAATCAAACGACTCCAGCATCCTACCACTCTTTACCTTAACCATGCCATTGCTGACTTCTCTGAAGCTCTTGCTTCTAAACTCCCTGGTGATCTCAAGGTAACATAACACATGCATGTTAATATGTTATGTTCCAAATTTGATTATTTCATGAGGGTTAATTGGTTTTATTGGATGAGTAGGTGGTGTTCTTCACCAACTCAGGGACGGAGGCTAATGAGTTAGCACTCATGATGGCTAAGTTGTTTACTGGACATCAAGACATTGTCTCGATCCGAAACGGGTATCATGGTAATGCGGTTGGAACTATGGGTGCTACTGGTCAAAGCATGTGGAAGTTCAGCGTGGTTCAGGTACTAAAGAGCTTTTGTTTCTTGAACTTGGATTCTAATGAAATCTCTCTGTTCCTGATATTTGGTTCTGTCTTTTGGCTAATGGATATAGACTGGAACTCATCACGCTTTGAACCCTGATCCATATAGAGGTGTGTTTGGCTCTGATGGAGACAAGTATGCAAGAGAGTTGCAAGATCTTATCCAATATGGCACGACCGGACACATTGCTGGTTTTGTTTTTGAAGCTATTCAGGTAACATTAATAATACAAAGGTTTAATAGATTGTAACAACTCTCATCATTGAGGATATCACTATGTGAATAGGGAGTTGGAGGGATTGTGGAGCTAGCTCCAGGCTACTTGTCAGCAGCGTATGATATTGTAAAGAAAGCTGGAGGGTTGTTCATTGCAGATGAAGTACAGTCTGGTTTCGCTCGTACTGGAGATTTCTGGGGCTTTGAGGCTCACAATGTTGTGCCTGACATAGTAACCATGGCAAAGGTTAAGAGTTGAACCAACCTTAGTGTGCTCTTGCTAATGTTTAAAGTGCTGATTCGTTGTTTCTTTGATGGTGTGGAAACAGGGGATTGGGAATGGGTTTCCTTTGGGAGCAGTTGTGACAACTCCAGAGATTGCAGGAGTGTTGACACGACGATGCTACTTCAACACGTTTGGTGGGAATGCTGTGGCTACTACAGCTGGTCTAGCTGTTCTGAATGTGATTGAGAAAGACAAGCTTCAGGAAAATGCGTCGATGGTTGGAACGTATCTCAAAGGAAAACTCAACCAGCTGAAAGAGAAACACGAAAGTAAATCACGTTCTCTCTTCATATAGTTTGGTCTTGAAACTCGCTTTTTCATTGAGTTTATGCATATGCTGCTTATGTAATGTAGTTATTGGGGATGTAAGGGGAAGAGGACTGATGCTTGGAGTAGAGCTGGTGAGTGATCGCAAGCTTAAGACTCCTGCAACCGGTGAGACTCTGCACATCATGGATCAAATGAAAGGTTTGTTGGTTTTGAGTTTCTCTTCTTGTCTCAGGTGAAAGTCAGTAAAATTATATTAATTCATTTGTCTGCTACAGATTTGGGTGTGTTGGTTGGGAAAGGAGGATACTTTGGAAACGTCTTTAGAATCACACCACCTCTCTGCTTCACTAAGGACGATGCAGATTATCTCGTGGAAGCCATGGACTACTCAATGTCCAAGTTGTGAAGAATAATGCTTGTAATTTTGCTTTGAAAAATTAAACTGATTGATGAGTCAACATCTCGTTGCTTCTCAATCACTATATTTTTCTTAATGTAAAACCTTTTTCTATCTTACGCTACAAAAATGAATAACATTGATACAAACATATCAGGTCGTCGTCGTTAACATAGATAATAAACCAGGACGAACTTCTGAATAGGACCTGCTCATACCACCTGGCAATATCATCAAGTAGATTCAGATCCTGGACTTCCATTAACATCCTTATTCCTGTTCTGTTCCACTATCATCTGAGTTGTCCCATCAACAAGCCCTCATGAGAGACTTTTAAACATAGCTAAAAGCATTTCAAACTCTGCCAATGTGATGATAACGACCACTATGCAAAACTGCCAGTAAGGTTCTAGTATCAGCTGCCCCTTACAGGACACAAACAAGTCTAATAGTTGGACAAGAAACTGACTAGTTCTCCTCTTTCTCTTTTCCAGGTCCCATAAGTTGTTGTTTTTCACCTGCTGAAGCGACCTCACCAAACCAATAGTTCACACAACTCAACAAAAAGGGTAGGATGATAGAAGACAAATAAAAAATCTCAAGGTCTCATCAAATCGTTTCAGTATGTCATACCAAATCCTAAAATCAAACAAAGTGATAGACGAGGAGAAAAAGAAAATGTACATTCAGTTGTACACCATTATATTCACAATAAGAAAATAACGAAGCATGCAAACTTATTGTTAAATCATTTTCCTCCCTCCTATCATACTCTGCTGCGCCTGAGTTGCATTATTACTGTTGGTAGTCTTATTATTATTATGCTTCCCCTCTCCGCTACCAAACACATCGAGATCTTCGAACAATCTGTACGATGGAACAAACGGCTTTTGTCCTCCAGAGACACCTGGATTGCTTGCAGCTGAAGTAGCCTGGGGATCTCCGGTTCTCGCGGGGAATGAGTTGGACTGCTGCAGTGATCTCCCTGCTAGTGCCGATGTCTCTGTGTATGAGGCTGTTGCATTAGCCCGGGGAGTGTAGTATGCATTTGCTGATGTTGAAGCCCATGGCGGAGGCGGATATTCAAATGGACTCTGAGGTCTAGCTTGTGGTTGCGGCTGAGAATAGCCCTGCTGTGTTTGAATCTGTTGCGGTTGAGAATAACCCTGCTGTGTTTGAATCTGTTGCGGTTGAGAATAACCCTGCTGTGTTTGAGGCTGTTGCGGTTGAGAATAACCCTGCTGTGCTTGAGGCTGTTGGGGTTGAGAATAACCTTGCTGTGTATGAGGCTGTTGCGTTTGAGAATAGCCCTGCTGTGCTTGAGGCTGTTGTGGTTGAGAATAACCTTGCTGTGTATGAGGCTGTTGCTGCTGCTGTTGAGAATAGCTATGTTGTGTTTGATGCTGCTGTGGTTGAGAATAGCTCTGATGTGTTTGAGGCTGTTGCTGTTGCTGGGGTTGTGCCCATGGAGCGACATAGCTCTCAAACTGTGGCACAGCCTGCGGATAGATATGGCTGTTTTGATCTGAGATAGTGGGAGGAGGAGCAGGTTGAGAGGATGGAGGTGGAGGAGTTGACGTCAATGTCAAACTCAATAAGTCAATCATGTCTTGTTCCCTTGTGGTGTTCACTGGAGGCGGCGGGTCAGGCAGAGCAAGAGCAAGAGCATTGTGAGACTCTGAACAGGCGGGGTCCGTAGTCACAGATGCTGGTGGTTTAGAGTGCCTGAAACAACACAGCATTACATGTCAAATATTAAAAGTTTATGATATGCACTGTTCCTGAAATCCAATTGTAAACCAGACCTTCGAGCTAATTGCGCAAACTCATCTTCCTCCTCGTCTTCCTCATCAACTGGGCTTTTCCCCGAAGAAACAGTGGCGGGTACTGGAGAACTAGAACCAGCTATGGAACTAGAATCTTTAGCTTCAGAAGATTTTGGGCTCGAATCAGCAGGTTTTAAAGCTTGGACTGGCAGAGGAGAACCAGAAGCTATTGCATCATGTCTAGCTAGCAGAATCTGAAGACTGTCATTTAGATCGAGTCCCCGGCCTAAAAGTTCATCATCACTGCCAAATAAACCAAGAACTGTTTAGCACAACGACGGAACTCTCAAGTCAACATTTTCTAATATATTGTTTCATGAAGAATTGAAGACTAACACAGTAGAAGTTAGCATCTGCATTAGCTTTTTCTGATTGGAACGACAACGCTCGACCAAGTCAACAATGACTTCATCTTTCACAGCCTACACAATACGAAAACCATAGGTTAAAACATTCGATTTCGTTCCCAAAACCTCAATATAGCTGTATAACACATTCCAATACCTCACGGTCATTGGTATCCACAGCGCTTAGCATGTCGCCCAAGAGATCCATCACGTCCCTCATGGCCTCGATACTTGACAAGCTACAGTTTAACAAAGAAAAGAACATTGAAACTGATGAAAATTTGTGTAAAAACTAAAACTGCCGTCCACATCGACAGCACAATGAACTAACAAATCTACTTACCTTAAGCCCTCAATTTCACTTGCCATTGCTTCATCAAGCCTCCTAGAGGAACCACTGGGCATTCCGTAACCCACTTGAGGTATTCCATAACCTGCTTGAGGCATTCCATAACCTGCTTGAGGCATTCCATAACCTGCTTGAGGTGGTACTCCATAACCCGCTTGAGGTGCTCCATAACCAGCTTGCGGTGCTCCATAACCAGCATATGGTACTCCATAACCAGCTTGCGGTGATCCATAACCCCCCTGAGGCTGTCTTACCGCTGGATGACTCACTGGTGGAGTTAGTATAGGGGACGCATCAGGTGACCGCCGAGGGAACTCGACTCCAGAACGCTGCGACATACAAGAGCAAACAAAGAATAAGAGTTTGATGCAAATGATCATCTGCAAAATTACAACTATAAACGAACTTTCATTTAGCACAGTGCCAAGAGTCCCTAAGAGGTGTAGCAGCAAATACCAGCCTTTTTACCACAGTACTTGCAAAATTATCAGAAGCAAGTCTGTGAAAGGTGACCCAGAAAAGTATTTAAAGACATTTCAAGCAAGTTACTTACCCTTAACTCATCGTACGCCCAATAATAATGAGGATATTTTCCCTCTGGACCTCCAAAAGCCTGCTGCCAAGAGTCCAGCATGACCAATATTTTATCCCTCACTTGCATATCCGCCTATAAAAAAGTATCATCAGAAACATGAAGACTCACCACAATGGAAACATGTACATAGAACCCTAACACAAGACCTACCTTCTTCTTCACAATCTTGACCAATTCCCCCAAGATATTCTTCTCTGCAACTTGATGGTGCAAATAATCTCCACAGTTCTTTACCAACGCCTCCAAAAGCTAACACAGAAGAGAGTCAAAAAGAGTCGAAACAAAAAAAAAACGGGCAGAAGAACAAAAGGTCCCTAATCTCAATACCGTGAGTGCAAGTTTCTGAACTCTCGGACTCTTATGTTGCAGCCTCTTTTTCAAAGCTTTAACCACATCTTTCGCTTGCCTGAGTAAGTAGCCAATACGCACAAAAACGTTAGCAGAGATGCAACATCTACATGATTGCAGATAATTCTAGCGAATACAATCAATGATTGATTATACACATGGCCGGCTCTAAGAACTAAATGATCAATACATATATTTTTCTTAATTTATTCCACACCTCTATAGTACATATTAACCAATTAAATTTTGCATCTAGCTATAGCTATGCCTAGGACCGGCTCTAGTTGTAGATAATCAAAGCAAACCATAATCTAATTCTAGCAAACAACAATCAGTACAATTTGGCTCCTCTATCATATTTAACCTAGGGAACAAGACGGATGTTTCATCTAGGACCGGCCCTTAGATAATCATCGCAAACCATAATCTGATTCTATCGAAGAACAATCAAACAGTTCCAGAATCCTAACACCTAAATCGAACGCGAAGATCAAAAAGTTTTACCAGTGAAGAGAATTCACGGAATCGCAGATTTCCATGTTGGTGGTCCAATCAGGACCTAGAAGAAGATCGCTTGTTGCCTTATCAACGGCCACCGTCGCGGAAGCTGAAGACGACGCCATATCTTCGCCGAGAGAGGAAACGGAATAATCTTCGGCTCTATCTTTCCAGCGCAGAGAGAGAGAGAGACGGAGTCAGCGGGAATCTTTGCTTTTCTATCTCACGAAGAAGGAAGGAAGAAGAAAATAAGAAATAAAATCTTTTATTTATTTGTTTTTCTGATCTTTTTTTGAAGGACGGCAACCTCCGCTCCACGCTCCTCTTTAGTGCGTGACGCCACGCGATTTTATAATGTGGTCAACGTGAAAAGTCTTATTTAAAATATAGAACTGATAATTATAGGTGGATATTGGATAATGCGTTTTTAATGCTGTTTTTTGTCACTACGTCGCCGTTTAATGCTGTTCATTGTTGTAATGTGATTTTGACATTTAATTATTTATATATGGTTAATTATTTATACGGTACGTGTTGAGATCCAGCCAAGCAAAGTGTATAAAAAGGTTTTTAAAAGTAGTATATAACAAAAGTTGGGATACAAATTATTTAGACATTGACGACACGTAGATTTTGATCGGTGCCACTTAGATAAAGATGAAAAGGAAGTTTTTTTTTTGAATTGTACATTTATAATAATTTTATTTTGGAAATGTGTATCAACTAAAAAATAGAAAGACGTGTGTATTCCACTGATTCCAAATCCGTATTTTATGAACAATTATAGTCATACAAAATAAATCCATCATTATTAAAGAGAAAGGAAAAGTTACAATTCTTTTTAAAATTTAATAGTTTAAAAGTATGTGTATGCTCACATTAGCATATATATTTGCTTTTCTGCTGAAGTTTTCCAAAACTTGTTAATTATTCAAAAATATGATCAAAATCACTGGAGTATTGTAAATAGAAAAGAATTATAAAATAAAAATTTATAAAGCGGTACAATAGTTGGAGAATATTATCTGTAAATAAGATTATATCTTCTGTAAAATTATTTCAATTTCCATCAATATCTAGTTATTCCAAAAAAATTGTTGAGCTATGAACTAGAAATGACTAAGGTAAGACAGAATAAATAAATAAAAAACTCAAAGAAAATTTATAAAAGGTCGGTGGAATGTATCCAGAATAGCGGACTTCGTGGTCGAGATGGTTGAAATGTATGATCCAAGTGACTAGAGTCAGCGCAAGGGAGCTAAATCAAGTCAAATATGGTGTAAGATAGAGATATTGGTCGATGAAACTGGAAAGATGGTGGAGAGAAAAAGAGGTTATGTGGATGATAAGTAAACATGTTTCAACGGTTGTTCCGATGGTCTAGAAAATGACAATCTAACGGCTGTATTGAATAAGTGGCTGAACTGAAGGTGGACTTCTTCTCAAGACGAAAGTGATTTAAACTGTGACAACAACGCTCATGAAAATCATGAGTAAGGAGAAGTGGACTCGGAGATGTGAATCACCCATGAGTAGAAACTGTAGAATGATACCTAAAGAAACCTATTGCGAGTTTACGCAGTATCTGCTAAGCCACGCAATGTCCAAATGAGGAAATAATGTATCAGATCACGAAACTGGTTGTAAGAACTGATTCTATAAAAACAATTTATTTTTCCTTAACTCTAGAGCATAAAAGATGTTGGTATAGCAAGTGAAACATTGATATAAAAAATTTAAAATAGTATACATATAAATTTCTAAATTTTGTTAAAAATTTAATTGTTAATATTGTTTTTGATCCTCAAAATTTTAAAGTCGGTTTTGCTTCAAAAACATAAGACTTACGAAATAGTTTTTATTACTCATGCAATTTTGCATGCAACTTAAGTACGAATACATCCTACAATGAATTTAAATATCTGAAGTAAAAGCTTATATGTAGACCACACCATTTTTTAAGATTAGTCAGAGTTTTCTTATGGATCTCGGATACTTTAAAAGTTAAAAAAATGTCTTGAGCGTTTAGGATGAGAAGATGAAGAAGAGAGGGAGTTTTGTTGGTAGTAATGCGGAGGAGCCAAAGGATAGCTAATAGAGAGGAGATGGTTAAGCGAAGGTTATGGTTATTGTTGCAAATTTGTTTTGATAAGTCTATTTCTTAATTTTGTAAATATTTATGGCTATTGTTGCAAATTTTCCATAGTTAAACAGTTTCTCCGACTATAACAAAATGTCTTCCATGGCTTCCAAAGTTCCGGTCTGAATATCCCAACAGACGCCGACACTCGAACTTATCCATCGATTGATAATGACAAGATCTTCATCATGGCATCGAATGTCAAACTTCCTGAGAAAGTATCGAAAGATCCCTCACTCATCCTTCAAAACGAAATGGAACGAAACCCTCAAGCACAAACACGCAATGGAAGAACTAAGAAGCGGTCTTGTCTCAAGTCCAAGCTCGAGCTCGAACGTTAGTGTGGTGCAAACACTCACAAACTCATTCCACATTCATAACTGCGAGCCAACGCCACAAGCTTACAGATTCGTCATCAAAACCCTAGCCAAAACCTCTAACCTCGAGAGCATCGCCTCTGTTCTCAACCACCTCGAAACCTCGGAGAAGTTCGAAACACCCGAACCCATCTTCAAAGATGTCATCTTTGCTTATGGGTTCTCCGGTAAGGTCGAAGAAGCAATCAATGTGTTCTTCAGAATCCCAAAGTTCAGGTGCGCGCCTTCTGCGTACACGCTCAATGCTCTGCTCTCAGTTCTTGTTAGAAATAGAGAGAGTCTTGTAATGGTGCCTGAGGTTTTGGTGAAAGCTAGTGGAATGGGTGTGAGGTTAGAGGAATCTACTTTCGAGATATTGGTTGATGCTTTATGTAGGATAGGTGAGGTAGATTGTGCTAGTGAGTTAGTGAACTACATGAGTGATGAAAGTTATATCGTTGATCCAAGTTTATACTCTAAGTTGCTGAGTTCTGTCTGTAAACACAAGGACTCTTCATGTTTCGATGTTATTGGATATGTGGAAGAGCTGAGAAAGATGCGGTTTTCGCCAGGTTTGCGCGACTATACAGCTGTAATGAGGTTCTTGGTCCAAGGAGGAAGGGGAAAAGAAGTTGTGAGTGTACTGAACCAGATGAAATGTGATCGAATAGAGCCTGATATCGTTTGTTACACGATCATATTGCAAGGTGTTATTGCGGATGAGGATTACTCGAAAGCAGACAAGTTGTTTGATGAGCTGCTCTTGTTAGGTTTGACTCCTGATGTTTATACTTATAATGTGTACATCAACGGCTTATGCAAGCAGAATGATATCGACGGCGCGATTAAGATGATGTCTTGTATGGAGAAGTTAGGTTCAGAGGCTAATGTAGTTACATACAATATATTGATAAAGGCATTGGTTAAGGCTGGGGATATGAGTCGGGGAAAGACACTTTGGGAAGAGATGGAGATGAATGGGGTTGACCGGAACAGTCACACGTATGATATTATGGTTGGTGGGTTTATTGAAGTAGACGAAGTTGGTTATGCTCAGGGTTTATTGGAGGAAGCTTTTAGCAGGAACTTGGTTGTTAAGAGATCAAGAACAGAGGAAGTCATTTGTAGGTTATGTGATAAAGGTTTGATGGATGAAGCAGTGGAACTTTTACCACACCTGGTTTAAAGGGTTTTTTATAGATGTATTATACCTGCAATTTTTATGTATTTGGTCTTGTGGATGATAGCTAGAATTTGATAGAAGTGATCAGACTATATGTTCAAAGAGAAGAGAAATCTTACAAATGTATGTATCGGTTTCTTCAAAGATTTTAATACAAATTGTGTTTGGTTTTGATGTCCATCCTAGTGTATGTATATTTGTCTTCCTCAAAATAATATAACTGTTTAACCGTAAATGGTTTAGACCGATTAACATTAATCAATGTGTTTAAAACTTAAATCATGAGAATCATGTGACCCTCCCACTCCGAACTATAACACAAGGCCAGGCTGGACCAGACTATAATACATGTGAGCTTCAAAGTGGGACAAGGAACAAGCCAACCTAGGCAGATAGACATAGATACAAAACACAACAGACTATAAAAGATCACAGCTTGTGTTGTGTTCTATTTTAATTAACACACACGTTTAGTCCTCACAACCCAAACAAAAAAAAATGATGAACTTCAAAGTACCAAAACACAACAAAACGTAAAAGAGAAACTCAACATAGAACCAGCAAAAACATATCGTTCTTTACTACATTAGACTGCCATCACAACTCATGAAGTTCCATATAGTTCCAAGAACACATCGGAGCATTTCCAAAACACAACCCCTCTCTATGTTCCGTTCCTGCAGACCCACAAGTATAATAATTAATATAAGCCTTACTTCCAATATATTTTTAAAAATATGCAGAAGAACAATAATTTTACCTGTAGCTTAGTGTTAATCTCTTTAAGTATAAGAGTCACCCCCTTCTCGATTTCCACTGTTGAATACCTCTCATTCAATCTATTAGTCTCTCTAACCTTAAGCCCAAGAGTCCTTGTTTTGTAGATAGTAACTCTAACATGACAAACTTCAAATATTTTGTAACAATCTTCGAGTGAAGTTTTACCAAGCGGCCACCTTAATCTGCCTTTCAAATTCAGATCAACAATTGCTGAACCAAGTAGTCCTTGGATATCACTTATCTCTTTTTCCTGTACATCATAGGAATTGAACTTAAGCTATGTACAAGAGAGGGCATATCTATAATCCACATGCTATAAATATATATATATCAAAATTAACTCACCGTGAGAGTCTTTTTCCTTTTGCCGGCGAGCATAAGCCTCATATCAAGATTCTTATCAATGCAAGATACATCAATAGTCAAATGTCTTACAGGATGAAGCTCGGCCTGTGCAAAAAAGGCATGTAATAAATTATTATCAATGATGAGATGTATCACATGTTCTCAGAACTATATTTCTCAGAGACTTGCCTTGTACATACTGAGACGTCCATCTTCCTTCACGGTACATTTACAATTGATGATTCCATTGGGACCAGTAATCTTCACAATGTATTTTTCCTTTTCTCCGTCTATACAGAACTCATGGCTTGGTATAGCCTTAGACTTGATGTTTTGTATGAAAGAGGTTGAAACATCTGTAGAGAATATCCTTCTCGAGTTCTTTAGGGAATAATCAACCACAGGACCCGCTTTGCTCCTAGTTTTATATGTTATAAAAAGTTATAAAGCAAGGGAAAATGAGTTTTTGAAAACAAAAACAAAACAAAATATAAGACTAAAATTTTGAAATGCTTACCCATAAAAGATTATTTTTCCAAACCTAGCAACCAATCTCAGTTTAGCATTATCTGAAAGATGATGATCCTCCACACACTTATTAGCTTGGTCATATGCAAACACAAGGTCCTCAGCGACCTTCTCTGCTACTAAGAGCCATCGATTTCTTTCTTCTTCTTTGCTCTCTTCACTAGTAATCATATTCACTGAATATAAGCAAATAAAAAAAAAATAAACTCAAAAAGACTCACTACTACTAGTTCACTGCAGCATCTAGATGTTGTTCAGTGTTAAGACACAAACCTTTGTGAAAGTCCTTGTTCATCAATATCAAAGCCTTTACTCCATCTATGCGTTCAGAAGAGTCAGGGGATAAAGGCACAAGCTTAATATATGGAGGAACCTCGTCCACAATTCCATTTGTACCAATAAAAAAACATTTGGTAAAATATTTTTCCGAGTATACAATTCCATTGCCTTTAGCACTGCTACTTTTGAGTTCATTCATGTTTTTTCCGAATTTTGTGAGAAGAGAATCAGGAAAAGGGGAAGGTTGAACTGGAATCTTTAAGTTTCGCTTATGAGGAGGAACATAAGACATGGCTGAACCTGAAACTCAACAACAAAAAGAAGAAAAAGATAATATAAGATTTCTAAAACAGTAGGACCTTAAGGCTTGAACATGGACAATGACTTAAGCATAAGAGTAAATAAACATCTTAGGATAACTATAGAAAACTACTGCATAATCTTCAGTGATTAATTACAGTATATATCCAAAGGATCAACAAGCTAAAGAAGTACAAACGAAATAGATTTTGAGATGAAAATAGAGAATATGATCATTGTTTCGTCTTCTAATCTTCCTGCATGTAAATAACAGTGAACTCTATGAGTCTCTTGGGACTTGGATCCTTTTTTTTCTTTCAATTGACGCTTCGGTTTCTTGAAAAAGGTAATTAAATTGTGTTTGGTATAAAGATCAATATAAGTATCAAACATTCTAAAGATCAGTATAGCAACATACTTTTATATTTTTCTTGTTTAAAAGTAGTTAAATTGTTTTGACCAAAAATGTAGTTAAATTGTAAAATGAATGCCTTCGGAGTCGCATGCAAATATTCAAATGATACCAATATTTTGCAGCTGTGGTTAAAAACATTTTTTTTTACTATCCAGAAGATTTGATGTATTTGATTTGGTATGTCTACATGCTGAAGTCTTAACAGAGCACCTCATCCATGGATTCTCCAAGAGATTATTTTTAAAATACTACAAATGAAGAAACACAATAAAACACAGGAATATCTAAAAACTTGAAATACTTATAATATTATTTATTAAGCATATTTTGAGAAACATTTCCTCATATTAGGGATGAAGGTGTTTAGAGTGAGATGCATAAATATAAATATATAATGTAATTTTCAACCAAAAAATAATAAAACTGTTCAAATTTAATAATAAATATTTTTCAATTTGTTTTCTAAAATCCTTCCTCCTTTCACGGTCGAATTTTGTCATCCACTTTCTCTCTCTCTCTTCTCCGTCTTAACACCCGCCGCTCGAATCGAATCCACACACAGAAAATCCGTTCCGGTTCACGAAAGTGGTAAACCATCTCAACGTGGCCGCCCACAAATTCAATGGAAAGAGAGAGAGATAGAGAGTAGCTACCTCGATTCAAAGTTCTTTCCACCTAACTAGCAAAATCATCATCCGAGAGCTGATCAACAATGCCGTTGACGAGGTACCAATCTCGTAACGAGTACGGATTAGCAGATCCGGATCTATACCAATCCGCCGATAAAGATGATCCCGAGGCTCTCCTCGAAGGCGTCGCCATGGCTGGTCTCGTTGGCTTATTGCGTCAACTCGGTGACCTCGCCGAGTAAGTTTTTGCGAATTCACGTAATTGAGCTCAAATCGCGTTTCAATTCGAAATTTAGTTTGACGAATCTGATCGGAATTGACTTGTTTTTGTGATTGAAAGGTTTGCTGCTGAGATGTTCCATGACTTGCACGAAGAAGTAATGGCTACTGCTTCTAGAAGCCACGGTCTTATGGCTCGTGTTCAGCAGCTCGAAGCTGAGTTCCCTTTCGTTGAGAAGGCGTTACTCTGCCAGACCGATCATTCACCATTCTTTTCCAATAAAGGTCAGATCATAAGCTTGATTGTAATCCAAAGAAAGGGAGTAGAAGATAGCTTGATTTAGTGTAGATAACCGTGTAATCAATGTTGGTTTAGTGTGGTTTAGCTTCTGGTAAGTAAACCTAGAACAAGCTCACTGTATAAGAGCTACATTGTACTCATCTCATAGATAAGATCAATAAGAGCAACGGGGCTCAATCCTCAATCGATCCTTTCTTTGACCTAAATATTGGTGTTAAATTATTTTATTGTTTCTTCGTTGCTATGAACATTTATGATCTTGTCAGCTATATGCTGTTGGATTACTTCAAGCGAGCTTTGTTACTCTGTTTCAGGTGTGGAGTGGCATCCGAATCTACAACTGGAGCAGAGTGTGGTTACACGTGGTGATTTACCCCGATGTGTGATGGATTCTTATGAGGAATGTCGGGGTCCCCCACGGCTATTTCTTCTGGACAAGTATGATTCACCTTGATTTTTTATTTTTTTTTTAATCTCGTTTCTTTGGTTGTTTTTGTGAGAGATGAGGTATGATGGAACATCTTTTGTTTGGTTTTGGTTAGGTTTGATATTTCGGGAGCTGGGGCATGCTTGAAACGCTACACCGATCCATCATTTGTCAGGCACGAAACATCTTCATATGAAGCGTCGTGGGATGATATTCAGAGAGAGAAGAAATCACAGAAAGCTAAGGTAAGTAGTACTTCCAGAACATGGAGGCGTTTCAGTGTGATCTTTTGTTTTCAAAACATGGTAGATTTGCTGAAAATTTTGTTCTTTTATGTTCTTGTTTAAGATTGAAGTTAGACGGATCCTAGGACGATTTTCATTATCTTGGTGTTTTAAATGTGTAATATTATCTTCTCTGTGCACTTCTCCGTTTCTCATGGTTTTTATTCTAATCTCATGCAGAGAAGAGCATCTCATTGGAGGAATGGAGGAACACCCGAAAATGCACTAACATCACATGCCAAGTGGGTATTATCTATTCTTTTATGCTGTATATATAGTTCCTAAGTTGCTATAATTTGAATTAACTGTGACTGAAGATGGTTGCTTCAAAATCATTCACCTGGCACAGATTGCATGAATTATTTAAGGAGGAGCATTTAGAGGCTAATCATTCAGATCCTGCGCGAGTTGTGAAGCTGAAAACTAGAAAGCTGGATGGCTATTCCCTTATTTCAAAATCAGGGGAAAGCTACATGGGGAAATTTGTGCAGACATCAGACAACAATAAAGCAGGCTATGAAAATATTTCCCTGAACCAGCCCGAACTGTTGACATGGAATATTGATAGTTCTAAAGACGTGGTAACCGATATACCTGAAATCAGTATGGTGGATGCTCAGAAAAAGTCTCACGGAGGAACCAGAACAGAGGTTTCATTGCCAAATGAGCAGGAAAGTGCAGGTTTTATTGAAAAGGACATAGAGACTGTGCCTGAATCTACTCACAATAGGTTCTCTGGTACGACATTAACAAAGGATTCACAGACCAATCTGAATGGAAAGCAAGGATTTCTTCAACATAGGAGTTATTCTGAAGATTTAACCAGTGAGGCTGACAATTATGTGGATGCACCAGCCACCATGGAGTCAGAAACAGAAACAGATGATGAGTATAATAGACTTAAGCATAGATCAGATGCTTTGAACGATGGGAATCATACATATTCTGATGTGGATGAAAAGAGGGAAGATCCACCTCAATTTTCATTTCTTCATTCAGTTGGAAACACACCAGTATCAGAAAATGGGCAAGGCTCGTTTGGGAAACGGAGCGCTAGTTTTTCTTACTCGGACTCTGCAAGCGTATCCATTGATGATCAGTCTGACGGAGAGAAATTTTCTGGGCGTTTACCTTCTACTTCTAGTGTTAAAAGTGAGCTGGTTGGTTCCTCGTCTCACGCAATTCCTGAAGCCAACAAAGCTTCTCATGATTTTAATGTTCAGGAATCAGTTAGTAGCAGCAATGCGGATGGCCATGCATCATTTATTTCCAATGATTCATGTTCAAGTCCAAGGGCAGTCTCTCAGAATGCTGCATCATGTTCCCCGACTGTTCAATCTTTAGCACCAGAAGTCGTTGAAACGTCTGCAGAACTTGTTAGAATTAATCCAGTCAAGGAAGGCAATGATGGAGGCGAGGTGGATCGAGTCGGTTCAAGGTCTGGTGCGTCTTTTGATGTGAAAAACTCTAATTTTCCTTCTGAAACTTCGTCAATTAGTTCAATTTCTGAAGGAAGCAGATACGATACGACCATTCAGAAGAGCTGTATGGTTGATTATTCTTCAGATTTAGCAAATTCAGGCCCTGGTCCTCAAGTGTTTGTTGATAGTCAAACAGGTGAACAGTTACCTGTCGCTGATGATGATGTTGAGACAAACTCTCCAGTTCCAGCAAACTCAGGCATCGATACTGAAAGCTGTGATGGTAGTAGCCCAACTGGAGAAGTGTTACCTTTCTCAGCTGGGATGAAGATGGAAGTTTCACCTGATATACCCTCTAAAGTTTGTCTTCCTGCTACAATAGATGAAATTCACTTAAAAGATACTCTTGATGATGAAACACGTTGCGTTACAGTAACTAATGCAGTTTCGGGCGTTGATTCTGGAAGTGCTGAGGTCTCTGTTTCAGAGTCCCATGAAGACACACTGGAGAATGAAATGCCCGTTCCTACTGAACTTGATAGTAAGCTGACTTCTGGTTTTAACTCAGGAGGAGAGAAATCTGTGGGAGATGCTTCACCTACTTGTAGCAAATTCGATGAACAAATCTCTGAGTTACCTGCTGAAATTCATCCCAGTTACATCCATGATGAAGGATTTCATGACCTTCCAGGGCTGGACAACATATCCACAGACATTGTTCCGAAGGAAGACCTTGCTGTATCTGATAATCAAGCTGACATTTCCAGTGATGATGAAAATCATGCTGTTAGCCTGTCATCTACTAGTATGAAAGGTTCTCTGCCTTGGATATCGACCAATACTTCTAAATCGTCATTTGAAGCTGGGGGCGTCTGCCATGATGAGTCTAACGTGATATTACCAGCGAAAGATAATTCAGAGTCAGAGAAAACAATGCAAAAAGGCCCACCGGAAGCGTCTTCAGAAGGTCTGGGTGCTTCCCTAGACAATAATGACCTGGCAAGTAGTGAATCTGTAAGTCCCATGATATCTCTTGATCAAAGTGACAGAGACTCAGAAACCAAATCTCCTCGTGAGAGCATTCCTGAGGAAAATCGCGTAGACTCTTTGCCAGCGAATAATCTGAACCTTTTAGAGTCTTTGACTACCGAGCAGTCGGTTAAAATGCAAACACCTTGTGGAAGCCATGCATTAGAAGATGAGGAGTTGAAGCAGTCAAGTGTTTCCAGGGGCTTAGAGTTTGTACCACTATCAGCAGGCTTAAAATTTGTACCACAATCAGCAGGCATAGAATGGAACAATCCTAAGCAAGGGTTGAATCTGGATCCTATTTTCCCTAGCTTTTGTCTGATCCCTGAGACCACTACACCTAATCAGGAGGACATGCCACCGCTCCCGCCCCTTCCTCCTATGCAATGGCGTATTGGAAAGGCTCCACAATCATTTCTTCCTAGCTTCATGGGAGAATTAGGTGAAACCAGTAGTTCTGCTACGTCAGCCGCACTACCAGAGCTGTCTGTATCTGTAGGAAGTGAGAAATCAGAAGAATGTCCTGGAGAGTTTGTGACCAGTGCATCGGAAAAGCCGTCGCATTCATCCATTCAGTTCCCATCCGTTACCACTGATTTGAATAGTCAATACGACAGTTTTGGCTCTCAGAGCACTCAGTCAGCGGATCTTTCTGCTGAGCTCCCTGCAATGCCTAATCTCGGGGGTATAGAAGATTTTGGTTCTGAAGAGAACAATCTTTTGGCTGACCATGCTGCTCAGAACAAGGAGCTCGTTTACTCACAAGAGTCGTCACTGCAGCTGCCTCAGGATCCATCAGCTAAAAACGAAGATTCTGAGGACGACACAGATGCCCATGTTTCAGAAAGCTCACGAGGTGATTACAATTGTCTTGAAACCGAAGCGTTGATACCAACTCGGGTAACAAAGGTAGAAGAGAATAGTCATTACGATCCTGATGCTTCAGATGCGGAAACAGCAGAACCATCAACCTCTTCGGTTCAGAAGATAACTCCTGCTTCTTTGGGAGATGCTATGTGGCCTGTCAACGCATTCACTGTTGCACCTACATTGGACACAGATAAACTAGAAGAGGTCCCTATGGTTAAACTTCCCCGTCCAAGAAGTCCGCTTGTCGATGCCGTTGCAGCTCATGACAGACGCACGGTAACAATTACATCTTGTCTCCAATACCATACTTTTGCTAAAAGAAATGTTTCTCTAATCCCTTGTTCTGATGATTTTCCAGCTGAAGAAAGTCTCTGAGAGGGTCCAACCACCAATCAAGTCAAAGCAAGATGACAAAGATTCATTGCTTGCACAAATACGAAACAAGGTAACACACATTCTTCTTACCTTACACACAGAAATTTGATAAGGAGTTGTATGACCTTGCTTTGTTTATGCAGTCCGTTAGTCTGAAGCCTGCTGTAGCGACGCGTCCAAGCATTCAAACTGCTCCTAAAACGAACCTAAGGGTAGCTGCAATCTTAGAAAAAGCAAACACAATACGCCAGGTCCGTCGTCTCTCTTTCCATCTCCTTATTTTTACTCTTTGTGGCCCTTCATAATTTTAAAGGCCTCATGTCAAAGCATTTCGACCAAATACAATATCAACTTATTTTCTCTATGGCTCACACATCTGAAAAACGGTGTGACACACTGGTGCAGGCAATGGCTGGAAGCGATGAGGATGAAGATTCAGATAGTTGGAGTGATTCTTGAGTCATGATCGCTGGGTACACAGTTAACTTTTTCTGTCTTGTTGGTTCTTGTTTGATGATGAGTGCACCAAGCAGTGCTCAAGCCTCAAGTCAGGTAGGTTATACAATTTATAGTTCAGACATAACATCAAATATGTATTGTCATTGCTTAAATATATGTTATCATATATATTGTATACTATTTTACTAATAGGTGTGTGCATGTTGTAAGTAAACTCCGGAATTTGTATTAGTTTTACGGATGTTTGTGGTTTTTCTAATCATTCGTTTCCTTTCATGAGATTATTTTAGTTGGCTATGTAATGTGTTCTCTTAAATCATTTGTGTCCTTTTTTATACGTGGTTCTCCAACCGATCGTACCAGCACAAAGAACACGTCCAAGGCAATATTTGGTTACTCCGTTGAAAAATAATCTCAAACCAAATCGAATTAAGCCGAAACTGAACTAAATATTCTTTTATATAAACTCAGAACAAAACCTAATTTGATTATACTGTAGCTGTTTCTAATAAAAAACGCTAGAGTATGTTCATTTTGTTTCAAATTGAATTTAACCGATAAATTTATGAACCAAACATTGAAATCAAACCGTAACCCAATGCGGTTGAGATTGCTTAAAACTCCACCATCTTCTTCTTACTCCAACTATCAATTTTAATTGTAATTAGAATCATTGCCGTGGAAGTAAAACTATATACTCAACAAGTTCCCCTCAGAATTCATCTGCTCTGTCTCTCAAAACACCCAAACCTTAGACGCTCCTAACTCCGACTCTTCAGTCTCCTTAGTAGACTCCCACCCATCCTCCTTCATCACTGCCTTAATTTTCCTGAATCTCACATGAAAAGTGCAACCGAAACCTCATTTTTACAATCTCCAATTGAAGTCAAATCGATCTCCTCTGCTTTATGATATATCTATTTCATATAAATGTATCTTAAAACAGTACGAAATAAAAATTCTTGAAACTAGCATTTAACATCATTTTACAAGTGACTGTAACAAATTGAAAACTAGAAGACTTACCTTAAATAGCGACCAGTGTTAAGGTTTTTAGGGAGAAATATCTTCTTGATAACTGCATAAGATTAAAATTTTTGTTTCAGTTGTAATGTTCAATTTAACATGGCTATAAACATCTATAAAACACGAAAATTATCTTTAAAAAGAAATGATTAATATTTTTTCTTTTTAATTGAATAACTTTTAAATGTCTTATAATTTGTATGTATAAATTAAATAAAATGTTCTTTTAAATATATATGTGACTTTGCTCATAAACAATCTTATTAATTTTGTTATTTTTTGGAATATTGGATTGCATTGATTGCTTTTAGTTAAACCATACTTGTTTAATGATTATAAAATAGAATAAAATCAGATTTTTTAAAAGATTTTTTTCCTGCATTTATTTGGGTTTTGTGTTTTGGATTTATAATATATTTTGTTTGTTTATATATAAGTAGGAGCAGATCCATTCGCAAGTGATTTGTTGTGTATTTAGTTGTTGCGTTGTCTATATCTGAGTCATGAGAGGGTTGTGTACATTGTTGTTGCGTTGTCTATATCTGAATAGGAGAAATTTACATTTGTGTAATTCTTGTTCAAATTTGAAGTTGATGTGGTGAGATTTGTGTATTAAGAGTTCTGAGGCTACATAATACGAGAATAATTGTTTATTTAACAGTCAATTAAAATTAAAAGTAAAGTGACAAATTTGATAAGAAAGTCAACATACATAAGTGTTATACGCTACAAAAGTCAACATACAGAAACAATAGATAATAAAGTCTTGGATAGATAATGAGAGAATGATGTAATTGATGAGATCTTGATCATACCTAAAACACAAAATATACATTTATTAACTACTAAAAAGCAATATTGTTATTTAAATGAAAACAAACAATGAGAAGTTATTACCTTCATCTCCAAAATCTTCACCACATCTTTCATGTGTCTCCCAGAATTCTTAGATCACTGATTCACTGAGTCATGCCTCGGAAATCTCTGATAGGCACGCATCTGACAATCGGTTTATGTTGGACTGAATATTCCTTATAATTTATTTGTATTGTTTTCATATAAGATATTAAGATAAATTATATAACATTAATCATAGCTACATACAAGAGAAGTAATATCAGTTTTGTGTATTTACTTATCCCAAGAATTCTTCGTTGTAGCTTGGAAAAACATCAAAACCTACTACCACAAATCCTTTGGCTAATAGTTTCTCGATTAGCATCTCAAACTCTTCTTCATCAGCTTGATAAAATCCATGTGGCATGTGGTGAACGATCATTTGCTTCACATATTTTCCAACCATGAAATGACTTAAGTCTTCTAGACGATCTACATGGTGAGTTTTTGATTGGTATTGAAGATGTACCTCTTCCATAAAGATATTGATATATATAGATGGTTTACGAGATCCCTTTAATTTGACCAATGCAGATTGACCTCCTTCGAGAGTTATAACCCAAGAATTATCTATATAAAAATCAGTAAATAGTATCATCATCATCATATTAAAACATAAACAATCATCACAAAAGTATTATACATTACCTAAATATACAACATAGGTTTATTAAATAAAGTTCATAATCTGATTGAAGCATAAACAATGCAACAAATGACAGAATCTGATTCATTTTATACTTCAAAGATGCATGTTCAATGCTTTGGTTTCACTTATTTGTTTTCTTACAATAAATAACAGTGATTCATTTTGATACATTTAATGACAATTTAGTTTTTGTTCTATATGTTTATTATATGATAGTCATATAAATAAAACATATAAACTTGAGAACAAAACAAAAGTCTAATTTTCTTGTCTAATCGGTGTTATTTATTGTAGATGGTTCATGTTTCCTTTTTAAAATTATCTTCTTTTCTCCCAATTATTTTCTTATATTTTGTAAAACTAAGAACCTACACCAAATTGATAATTTTTAAAACCTAAGAAATTTATTATTATTTTAATCATCTAAGTGGATACTAGATATAAAACAAACTGGTGTAATTTGAACCAATGATATTTTCTAGTAACTTGTTACATGAAAAAACGTTTTAGAATAACTATTTCATGAATATAATAGATCAATTTATTAAGTTTCTTAGTGAAATTTCAACATCATGATATTATTAGGAGGTATCATTTTTCTAGTGAGGTTTAGGCACCCTAGAACTCATGACCAACACATCAAATCATTGAAGTAGTACCATTTTTATTTCCAGTGTTGATTAATACATTATTTGTGCATAAAAATACTGAAATTGATGTTGATTTCACAAATATTATTAGTCCAATTTAGTCCACGTTAATGGATTAACAAAAAATATTAAAATCTTACTACACTGGTTATGATATTCTTTTTGCTTTAAGGCCTAAGTACCAAAAAAATAACAACTCAATGTTGTTAAAGAAACAATTGCTAAATCACAAAAGAAATGACAATCAAGGAACTTGTCCCCACCACTTTTTTTATCTTGAAAAGACTCAAAATAATATATCTACTCTTAATTGCTTCACCTATCAAGTTATTTTCTGTTCACTAACAAAAACATCAACAAATTTAACTATGAAACAAAAAAAAATCTTATAAGTTAGAATAACCATAACTATAAAACAAAAAAATCTTATAAGTTATAATTTAAAATATCATTTGTTACAAGTGGTCTTAATTTATTGAAAACTACAAACTGACCTTAAACAGCGACCAGAGTCATCTAGGGATAAAAATTTTCTTGATATCTTCACACAAATCAAAATGTTTTGTCAGTTGGGCCTTGATATTTGATTCTGATTTATCAGGGTCAAGGCCTTACACTAACAGCACAATCCGCTTACAAGTTAGAAGAGTTAAATAAGATACTGAATAAAACCCCCCAAAACAAACAAAAATGGAAAAAAAAAAACAATTTTACATGTTAGCAACATGTGTAAGACGAATGGGAAGTCCATTCAATTCTTCTTCATTTCTCTTGAAGGTCTAAGAACCAAAAATAACGTTGTTAAATAAGAACTAAAAATAACGTTATTAGATAAGAACCAAATAGAAATAAAATTTAGTAGAAAAGAACTAAATAGAAAAGAACTCACATATTTCGTAGCTTGACGAGATTTGAACCAAATTTTTGTGACGTTCTTCATTTTCACTTCAGAGTTCAGAGTTCAGAGTTTTCTTCAGGGTTTTCTTCAGAGTTTTTTCTTCACCAATGCAGGCATCAACAACCTTAAAGAATCTCTTAAGATCACACACAGTCGTTTGTGGAGCCAAATTCGACGCGACAAGTTCTGTTGTATCCTAGAAGTCCTCTAACTCACTCTTTGACGCACTTGATTCCCATTCAGCAAAGGATGGTTTGGCAACCTGAGATTCCCACTCGTCTCTTTTATCGGATTCAAGTATACACGTGAAGCAAAAGGGTAAACATCATAAGCATATCTCAACATCACAAGAAAAAAAATGATTAAATAGAATTTTTTTTGTATGTTATATAGATAATTAAAAATAAAAGAAATACATAGTTGGACCAGAAATTTAAAATAACATCATAACTGATGTTGTGATAATTTCTTTGTTTTCAAAAATAAATGATTTTCTTTTTTTTTCCTCCTTTCTTTTTGGTGTTGTTCTATCACACATTGATTTCTGATATTTGTAAGACAAGATCAAATACTAGTCGTTGGATACACAATTATCTTTTTATGATGTGTTGGTTCTTATTTAATGATGAGTGCACAAGCAAAACACTAATCAAGTAGGTTATACAATTTATATTTCAGACATGACATCAAATGTGTACTGACATTGCTTATAAATATGTTATCAATGTATGTATACTGTATACTATTTTACATGTATGTAAATGTTGTAAATAAACTCTAGAATTTCTAAGTTTTTACGATGTTTTTATTTATTGTTCTCACATAACATTCTTTTAGTATGACACTGTGTAATGTGTTCTCTCAATCATTTGTGTGTTCTTTATATTTGTGGTTATCCAACCACCGATCATACATCAAAGATATCCATGCAACATTTGGTTATTTTCGTTTGAAAATAATCTCAAACCAAAATCAACTTAAATCCAAACTGAACCAAATTATTATAAACTGAGAACCATGGGTAATTGAATTTTGTTATATTAGTTTAATAGGGTTAATAATTAACAGAATCTACTATTCTTAAAGATCAATCAAAAACAGTTATTTGAATTAAATAGAATCTTTTTCTTCTACACTCTTATTATTTCCTCAACCACACCTTGCTAGGGCTACTACTCTTTTTAACACAAGTGGTGGAATATTTGTCATTATTCCTTCGTTAAAATTGATATCACCAATGATAACAAAACTCTTATTACTTCTTGAATCACTTCTTGCTACTGCTACAACTCTTTTTAATACAAGTGGGAATATTTGTTATAATTAGTCCATCACATTAATTGACATTGTTGATATCACAAACAATAACAAAACTAGCCTTCAAAAAGCAATTCTGATACTGTACTATTTTGTTTCCATCATTCATTCTCTCCAAGCTCGTCTGAGCCGCAGAAGTAAGGTTCTTGTTTCATTCATATTTGAGAATTTTCAGACTGATGTATTGCTAGAATTATCGTTTTTCTTTTTTTGATTGATTTATTCCTAGAAATTATCGAGATGGATCTTCCTCGATGAAGGATTTTTTTTTGTTGCTGTAACATATTCACACACATGCAAATGTTGTTCTGTAAAACTCTAAAGTAATAACATAATTCACTTGGGATTTTAGAAAAGTACAACACATGCATGATCCATGTTTATGTTTTGAAATATTTTGATCAGCAGGAAATGGAGAATGCGACAGAAGCGGTGACGGTTGTTGAACAGGATGAACAACGTGAAGTAGCGGGACAAGGACAGCCACAAAACCCACCACCACCGTTACGACGACGTTTCATTATATCTCTTTACGTTGGATATTTTCTTGCAAGATGGAGTGCCAGGTTTAATTATATAAATAAAATATTTTCATCGCTAACCTTTTTTTGTTTTAGAACTGAAAAGGGTAAAAGTGTGGGGCATTTTTTTAGTCCAAAAATTAGTTCTTTTATTTTATTAGTGGTTTGCTTAGTTGATTTGAAATCTTGAATGGCTTCAAAGTTGGTTTATAATAAGCAAAATAGAAGAAAGAAAAAACACACACTCTATATTGTTAGATCATTTGAATATGGTGGATACACTTCATTTTTGTCACACTGTCTTCCATTTTGATGCAGAACTTGGGAATTCTCAGTTGCTTTGTATATGATATACTTGTGGCCAAACTCTCTGCTTCTTGCAGCCATATATGGTGCGATAGAGTCGGGTTCTACTGCCATTTTTGGCCCCATTGTGGGGCAATGGATCGAGAGAATGGACTACGTTAAAGTTCTTAGACTCTGGCTCTTGTGTCAGAACCTCTCCTACACCGTTGCTGGGGGTGCAGTCATCAAGTTGCTGCTAGTTTCGGGTCTTAAGTCCCGGAACATCCCCGTTTTTGCAACCTTGGTTGTGTTGACGAATGTTGCTGGCGCCATTGGGATGCTTTCGACTCTTGGTGGCACCATTTTGATCGAACGAGACTGGTAATGTTTATTTACTTGATTTATGCATACTGCATGCAGTTTATAGTGAGTTTTTTTTTGGTTGCTCTCTTGACCACTAAACAGGGCTGTAGTTATGTCGGAAGGTCATCCACCAGAGGTACTGACAAGAATGAACTCTGTCATTAGAGGCATTGATTTGAGCTCAAAGCTACTGTCTCCAGTCATCACTGGTCTCATCATTAGCTTTGTCTCACTGAAGGCATCAGCCATCACTTTTGCATTTTGGGCCACTATAACCGCTTGGGTTGAGTATTGGCTCTTCATATCTGTGTATAGTGGTGTTCCTGCGATAGCGCTGAGCAATGAGAGACGGATCTTGCGTTCCAGGAAAAAGCAAGTAGATGGAACAGATGCACCTGTTTCTGTTTCTATTGTTCCGGGGACAGAAGAGGGTTCTCAAGGAAACACACAACGTAAAACCGGAATGCTGAAGCTTCTTGATAGAGTATCCAAGTCCTCTTTTGTTGGCGCGTGGAGAACTTATATCAATCAAGAAGTTTTACTCCCAGGGGTTTCACTAGCTCTCTTGTTCTTCACCGTCCTCAGGTATGTTTTGGATTTGTTCACATAAATGGTTCTTAAGTGGATGTCAAGGAAGATTGTTGCGAGTTTCATTGATTTATGGGATATTCTTTATTGTATTGACACAGCTTTGGAACATTGATGACGGCTACATTGCAGTGGGAAGGGATACCTACATATATCATTGGTATAGGCAGAGGAATAAGTGCCACGGTTGGACTAGCGGCTACAGTCGTCTATCCTCTAATGCAAAGCCGTATCTCAACGCTGAGAACCGGCCTCTGGTCCTTCTGGTCTCAGGTATATTTCCACCTTGGAACTTCTAATCCATTTGAAAGAGTTACGTTAGAGATAGTCAATCACAATAATCATGAAATTATGATAAAATTACTTGCATTTAAGCTTTTGATTCTCATAGCTTGATGTATAAATGTATGTGCTCTTTCTAGTAGAAATAACAAGAAATATGTACCACATTAAGGTTCATCTGATTGGTTATAGCAATTCATTTTGTCATTCTTCCTTGGATATATATATTTATTTGCTAAATGTTATGTGACTTGTGTAAAATCCCTTAGAAGAATCAATTGTATATGAGACATGTGAAAAACAATAGTCACAAAAGGTACGTAGGATTCTTGTTCTTGCAGTGGAGCTGCCTTTTTGTATGTGTCGGATCGATTTGGGTTAAAAAGGGTAACATAGCATCGTACATGCTAATGAGTGGAGTTGCTGCTTCAAGGCTTGGCTTGTGGATGTTTGATCTTGCCGTCATCCAGCAAATGCAGGTACATTAAAAAAGTAATACTTTATGATATTCCGTTAACAGAGTTACAATAACGTTTGGTCTAGAAAAATTAGGATCAAGTTTCAGAATCCGACCGTTGTGTGGTTGGAGGGGTTCAAAACTCGTTGCAATCGGCTCTTGACTTGATGGCCTACGTATTGGGTATCGTTGTATCCAATCCAAAGGTAACAAACATAGTTAATGACTCATTTTCCCATCAAACGCAACTAATCATCTTTAATTGTTAAAAGTTTTGTGTCTTGCATTTTGCATTTGTTTCTTTATTTTATTTTTTTAACATGTAAACGTCAGTACAACGCACATGATTTGCGTTTGAGGTTATAATAATGTGAGTGTAATGTGATTTTCAGGATTTCTGGATATTGACGATCATCTCATTCTCCACGGTTACGTTAGCAGGATTACTCTATACAGTTCATCTCTACCGAATCCGTAACCATATTTTTCACTTCGAGAAGATTCCTTTGTTGAGCAAATGCTTATTCAAGTTTGTACTCCCTTCTCGTGAAAATACATAAATATACCATATTGTCACACCATTTCTAAAGACAATGGTAATCAATATATCCTAAATAATATTTGCTTCTCTTATGTGTTGGATAAGAAAGAAATCGAAGAAAATAAAAGTTGAGTTTAGAGGAGTTTGAAACCTCTCTTCAAACTTGGGAGTATGTTTATAAAATTTAATGTGATATCTTCAAACGTAGTATTAAGAAGACATTCCCTTAGAATTAGTTAAAACACATTTAATCTAAGAAGATTGATGAAGCCTCTTCTTGGCATTCTCTGCTTCATCTGTTGCTTCAACTTGCATTTTTGTCTCTGTTAGATGAGCATCCGTAGCTTCTTTCTCGTTCTTGGCCGTCAACCTCTTTTTGTCTTTCAAACCAAAAATGTCATGAATTAATATATTTTAACTCAAAACTTAAAAATAAAGAAAGTAATGAACAGTTTATAATATTTGACCATAACAATATGAAACTATTTGAAGCTTGTATATGTACAACTTGTTAGATAGCAACGCGGATGCAAGTCAGAAAATGCACATAAGTATTTGATGGCTAGTAAAAAGAGAGATAACAAAATTTATTAAGTAATACATGAGCCACCCAAAACGCATCATGTGATCATGATTCAAGGATCCATGAGTCTCTGAACCCTGTTAAAACCGGACAGGATATTCATGTGTGATCATATCTTGCACATGTATATGGTCGTTTCCTTCAGTGGTTTTAACACACTAAACAGAACCTCAAGAAAACTTAACGAATGATTAATGACAATCTCGAAAACGTACCTGGCCAACAAAAAAGGCTTTGACGTAGCTAAGCCCTTCCTTAAACGTGACTGCCATGGATAAACAGCAAGTTTTCATCTGTTCCATCAGAGACTTCGATGTGTCAGCCTCTTGCATCGGGACTTTAAAACGCTGCGTTTAAAAAGAGAGATGTTGCAAGCTAGCTAGGCAACAAACGAGCTGGGTTGTGTATCTCACTTGCTTTCATGTGCAAGAGATTCTTTTTTTAAACTACAAGTGATTCTGGAAGCAGCAAACAATGCCACGTCTTCTGTACGTGTAGGCTGCAAAGGTTACATGCGTGTACTAAAGTAAGAGGCACATGAGTAAACAAATAGATTGAAACCAAGTAGCCAGCCGCACATGGATTTTTTTTAATAACGACTTTAATTAGGAGGTTTTGGCTAATTAAACCACTCCTAATCTTTATTCATGTGATTTAAAGAAAAGAGACGACCTACTGGAAAACCGTGTGTTTTTATCCAAATGAATTGAACCGCAAGAAACTACACGTGGCGGTCGCAAAGGCATCCAAAGGATGACGAAAGCATAAAGCTGACGTAAGCACGCCTCGTTCAAAGTCAAGGCCACATGGTCTGACCATCTCCTCCTCCACCTCTTCTTCTCCATCTTCTAATTTTTTCAACGGTCAAACTTTTTATCACCTTCTCAGAAACTACATTTTTTTTTTTTTCATTTGTGCTATCAAAACTACAAAACTAACTAACCAATCAGACCGTGCAATATGTTTTATATATACAGACATAACAAACAAAATACATAAACATTTCAAGAACCTTACCCTACTCTTACCCATCACATCTATTTTTTATTTTTCTTCTTCTTCTTCTTCTTCTTTGCCCCCTTCTCCAAGCTCTCCAACTTTCTATAAATATCTCAAGTAGGTCTTTCATAAGACAAAGAAAAGCTTCTGCATGGCTGCTTCTTCTCTTCTTACTATGGACAATAGCAGAACCAGACAGAACATGAATGGTTCTGCTAATTGGTCCGGAAGATCATCAGCAGCATCTCTTGAAGATCTTGAGATCCCACCGAAGTTCAGATCTTTTGCTCCTTCTTCAATCTCAATCTCTCCTTCTCTTGTCTCTCCTTCCACTTGTTTCAGCCCCTCTGTTTTTCTTGATTCCCCTGCTTTTGTTGCCTCCTCTGCTAACGTAAGCCTCCTCTGTTTTTTCCTTCTTCTTTTCAATTGCTTTTTCAGATGAATTAGAACCTTTTTTTTTTTTTGGTAAAATGAATAAGAACTATTGATATAACACAGGATTGAGTCCATTTCTTGAAAATCATTCTTGATTATATTAAAACCATTCTTAGTAATATACTTATATTAAAACCATTCTTGATTCTGTTTTGTAGGTTCTTGCTTCTCCAACCACAGGAGCTCTTATCACATACGAAAGTAACCAGAAAAGCATAAACGAGAAAGAGAAGACGAACAAGAACAACAACGTTAACTTCTTTGACTTCTCATTTCAGACACAATCATCAGGAGTTTCTGCCCCGACAACAACAACAACAACAACAACAAACAGTTCTTTCTTTCAGTCGCAGGTATGTTCCTCAACAGCTCCATCTTCAAATACCTTTTTATGAAAGTGTTTCCTCAAATTTAAAATGTTTTGTACGTTCAGGAAACTCGTCCAAACAACAACACTCATCATCAAGATGTATCTTACAATGGAAGAGAGCAAAGAAAAGGAGAAGATGGTTACAACTGGAGAAAGTACGGACAGAAACAAGTGAAAGGGAGCGAGAATCCTCGGAGTTACTATAAGTGTACTTTCCCAAACTGTCCAACCAAGAAGAAAGTGGAGAGATCTTTAGAAGGCCAGATCACAGAGATTGTGTATAAAGGAAGCCATAACCATCCTAAACCTCAATCCACTAGAAGATCATCTTCTTCTTCTTCTTCGTCTACATTTCATTCAGCTGTGTTTGATCATCATAGTGATCACTCTGATTCCTTTGTGATCCGACAAGATGATAATACTACTTCTGGTTCTCTTGGAGACGATGAGTTATCGGTTATGAGCAGAGGAGAAGAAGAAGATTGTGGGAGTGAACCTGAAGCAAAGAGATGGTAAGAGATCATACATCACTCTCTTATGAACATTACTTGAATAAGAAAGTTTCTTAAAATGTTTGTTTCTTGTGTGTGTTTTTTTTAGGAAAGGAGAAAGCGAAACAAACGGTGGGAATGGTAATGGAAGCAAGACAGTGAGAGAGCCGAGGATTGTTGTGCAGACAACAAGTGATATTGACATTCTTGACGATGGTTACAGATGGAGAAAGTACGGCCAAAAGGTCGTTAAAGGAAACCCTAATCCAAGGTAATAATAACTTCACCATTTATAGCTTCTTGATATCATCACAATAAAGGTTCTTGAGAGTTTCTGTTGTAAAACAAACTGCGAATTAAATTTGAAAAAAAAAAACAATAAACTCTAAGGTTTATTTGTCTTTAAATTTTTTTATTTATCTTTAAGAAATGGTTTACCTAATCCTAATATATATAACTACTTGTCTCACATTTTTATGTTTTCTTATATGAATCTTAACAGAAGCTACTACAAGTGCACAAGCAATGGTTGTCCAGTGAGAAAACATGTTGAGAGAGCATCACAGGATGTGAGAGCAGTAATCACAACCTACGAAGGGAAACACAACCACGACGTGCCTGCAGCTCGTGGTAGTGGATACACCACAAACAGACTGGCACAGGATCCTTCTTCAGCACCAATTAGACCAAATGCTATTGCTGGTCACACTAGTTACACTACTTCTTCTCAAGCACCGTATACGCTTCAAATGCTGCACCACCACAACAACAACAACAACAACAACACTAGTGCCGGGTCTTTTGGTTACGCTATGAACAACAATAATAACAGCAACCTTCAAATGCAACAAAACAACTTTCTTGGTGGTGGGTTCTCTAGAGCAAAAGAAGAACCAAACGATGAGTCCTCCTCGTTCTTTGATTCGTTTTTGTCATGAAGATAAGAAAATATGTTTACTTTTGTACATTTCTGCCAAAGAAGGGGTTTAACTGCTTACCAGTGATCCTGCAGATACTAAGACTATAGTCTATATTTGTCCATAGAGAAAATTATTTCATTTGTTTTTTCTTTTTCTTTCACACGCCTGTAATGTAATAATATAGTTATTTCTTTTGTACCATACAAGTAGATAAATGGAATAAAGCCAATCAATCTTTCAAATGTTTTCACTTTTTTTTCTTTTTTTTTTAAAAGGCTTCAAATGTTTTCACTTTGTATAATGTATCATCAATCAAGAACATAAACAGTTATTTGCACACATAAAAGAATTGACATTTACGCGGCAATGTATTCGTTTTGTTAAAGTAATTTACTATGCGTATTACCACTGATCTTGTGTTTCATAAGAATATATGACAATACTTTTGTAGTTTGTTAGATAGTTTAATGTTGCAAAGGAACTTGCATAGCTTCAAAATAGTAGAATACATATAATATACACAAATGCTTCTTCCGATTTCCAAAGATCATCAACAAATATTAATCAGAGTCTAAAATATTACAAACGGTTGGCATGTTCGTATGCAAAAACAAAGACACAAGTTTGCAAAACACACATAGATCACACATACACATAAATATCAGAGTCTTATTCAAATTCTCTCCAATGAATATAGCAAATAATGTTAAAAATATACTCTGAGAAAAAAAGGAGAAACAAAAAAAAGAAATCCGGTTAATATTCTTCATTTTTTTCTTGTTTTTTTTATATACAGAGAGGCCAATCTTCCCATTACTCTCTGCTCCACTGTAAACCGAACTGGTTCACTACAGTGCTTCTCGAATCCTCATTTAAACCGGTTGTATTGTTCATTTGAAAATTCCGAGTAAATTGGTTTTGGGTTGAAGCAATTTTAGGGACCCCTATTAACCGGTTGGTTAATGATACGACGTAGCTTTCGCCTGAGCTCATCGGCCCAAGCTAAGCCCACGTCTCTTTGCTTATTCTTCATCTCCACCATCACCAACTCATCCGTTAGTCTGCGAATTTTCACAACGATATTAGCTACTCCGTTTGAACTTTCAAGCTTCACCGCTCTCTCCTTCTTCTTCGCAATCCTCAGGTTCAACTGCTTCGCAACCGCCACGACCTTCCCCATAATCTCCGCCGGACTCTCATCGGAGACGAACTGATCGCAATGATCCGGCGTCACGAAGTTTCCGAACAAACCTGCAAGATTCGCAGTCGACGCCGACGCGATTAACTCAAACGCGTTTAGTTCCTTCCCGCTTTCTTCTAGATCGTAGTCATCAACTTGAATCCCTACGATTTCACTCGGATCTACTCCGTGATTGAACCACGGATCATTGAGAATCTCCTCGACGGTGATCCGTTTCTCCGGAATCGGTTCCAACAGACGGCGGAGAAGGTTTCCTAGCTCTGTAGAAGTCCACTCCGGCATGATGTATTGAGCCGTTCGGATCCTCCGATAGAGTCCGGAGATGTTGGAATCTCGAAACGGCAAGTAACCTGCGTTGAGAAGAAACAAAACGACGCCGCATGACCATATATCCGCCTTTGATCCGTCGTATCCTTTCTTCGTGAGAAGCTCTGGCGCCACGTAAGCAGGAGTTCCGCAGAGAGTATGCAGCATCCCATCGGCTTTGATCTGCTCCTTCATCGCGCTTAGACCAAAGTCGGAGACCTTCAGATCTCGATTCTCGTCGAGGAGGAGATTCTCCGGCTTCAGATCACGGTGGTAAACTCCTCTCGCGTGGCAGTACCTCACGGCGGAGATTAGCTGCCGGAAATACTTCCGGCTGAGACCCTCCGTGAAACGATTGCTAGAGACTCTTGAGAACAGCTCGCCGCCTTTGGCTAGCTCCATGACGAAGTAGATCTTCGTCTTGGTGGCGAGGACTTCCGAGAGGAGGACGATGTGAGGATGACGGAGACGGCGCATAACGGAGATCTCTCTCTTAACGTGCGCCGTGAGTCCGTCTTTTAAACGCTTCTTCTGGACGACTTTGATCGCAACGCTTTCGCGGTCGTTGTGAAGATCCTCCGCTTGGTAGACTTTGGCGAACGCGCCGCTCCCGAGAAGCTTTCCGAGATCGTATTTACCGAACAACGCGGATTTGTTATCGTCGCCGTCGACGTTGACGATGATGGAATCGGAAGAGTCTTCGCCGGACATTTTTTAAACAGTAATACAAATTGAAAAGAGTGCGCGCGGTGCCTCTTTTTATTAAAACTCTCAACTTGCCACGTCATCTAATTAAAAAAGGTTTTAATATTAATTTGACTTTCTGTGGATATATAAAAAATCATCATATACGACAATTTCAATGCAATACTGTTATATAATTTTACTAATTGGAATATATTTAACCAGGTTAGGAAGAAAGAGGCTCATTCCTCCTACCTTATCAAGAAAACAAACATGCTTACTGCTTGTTTTAGGTTATGAATAATCTCTTTTCAAATATAACTTTTTCAATATTTTCCTAATTTATGGGTCATGTTCTTTCTTTGTTAATTACAGTGTCAAAAACATCTGTCTTCTGAGGTCAACCAAAATATTCGAATTCCTGGTGGGTTCAGACTTGTAATTATATCGGAGCTGCGAAAACTCGATGTACATACAAAAATACATAAAAACTTCATCATTGACTAAAAAAAAAATTATACAACATCAAAAGGAATTTAAAAATCTTTGAACAATATGGAAAACAAATAACGTGGATCGACGTTATTGTCGTTGAATGTTAAGCAATATTCATGTATGTGGTTTATGCTTCACTACTGATTTAATTTAGACGGGAATTAAGTTGGTTTAGAGGTTTCTTTTTGGGGTAACTAGTTGGTTTAGAGGTTGTTCGAACAATGCGTCTACTCTGTCGCAAAAAAGAAAAAGAAAAAGATAGTTGGTTAGAAAAATGTCAGATCTTAAGAAGTCTGAAAGAGTCATGCTTTGGTTTATCATTTCAAGTGAATTGATTAGGTTACTGATCAGTATAACTCAAGATATCATTCATCGTGATCTTCATGAACCCCTAAAATCTGCGTGTTTTGTTACACTTGCGGAGTAAATAGAATGCGACTTACAATTGCTTTAGAATAGATGATTAAAATTCTCCAAGTAATCAAGTTCAGATAAAAACCAAACCGAACTGAGTTAGTTCCCAAATTAAATCAGACCTGATTCCAAGTAAACCGGGTTGAGTATGTGAGGTACGTATACCTCAACATGCAAAAGACTATTCACTCTTTTGCATAGAATGCACAAGAGTGGTCGCTTCCACTATAAAGCACAACTTTCTGATTGTGTGTAGTGGTTATTCCATAATGGAGAACTATTGCTCTCACTGAAGACGTAAAAAAACAAGATCAATAAGGAACAGCCATTCCTCTAGTAATTGGAGCATTCTTTTGGTTTGTGTGAAATACAAAAAGTTTAAAGAATCCCGTATACATATATATATTTAGATGCTTTTAGCATCAACCTCCTACTACAATCGTTTGTACAAGTTTAATTAACCTTCGTTTTATCAACAGTTTCATTTTATTATTTTCACACAAATTAAAAACTATTAAAAGGCATTTATATTTTTAATAATTATATTTATTTAACTAATAGTGTAAGATAACATATTTTAAAAATAAATATAAATTACATTATAAAATAATTTTCTTTTTGTAGTAAGAAAAAATATCAAAATATTGTTTTTATAAATAGAAAGTATTATTTCCCGGTCAGTAAATAACTAATTAATTGAATGACAACAATTCATTTACATTTGAATACTGCTTGAAAATGTCAGCATAGAATAATTTACTCTTTGTTAGCTGGAAATCAAAATAAAAAGATAAATAATAGATAAGTTTTGTCATAATTTATTGCAAGTTAGATTCGTGGATCCAAGTCATTTGTGGCTGGAGTAAAACAGTATTCGGACCCGTTACGGTGTTGAAAAAGCCAAACTTTAAACCTTACACTTGTTCAAAAACTATCATATTCACAAAAATAATGGTAATTAATAAAAGATACAAAGGTAAAAACTAGACAACAAGTAAAAGAGAAACTCTTGCTCATTCATGTTTTTCCTCATGAATGTGATAACTTTTGTGAGAATATTCACTATATTGTCACAAATTTAACTTAATAACGTTTTTGCCAAAGTATAATGACTTGTCTATGTGACTCAGTCATCTTCTTAAAAATATGTTTTATATGATATTTTTTACGTCCTCATGATAAAAAAAAGTTTTGGATTTTGAAGATGGTGATGATCCAAATACGTAAGCCTTCGTCAGTACAATCACAACCATATCCACGGAGGCACCGACAACCGTCACTCCCGATCTTGGAAGCTCTTCTTTGCCAAACATCATCATAGTTTTGATTTCCTTAAAATATATACTCTATTAATATTTGAGGAAGCGAAGTTCCAAATATAGGACGTTTCAGAAAATAAAAGAAATGGATATATTTATTAAAAATTTAGAAGAATCAAAATCTTGTATAGCAATTTTTTCATAAGTTTAATTAACGAAGTCTTTTGTCTAAAACCTATAAAGAACACATACAATGACAAAAACAGCATTGCAGATTGCTTAAAACAAATAATTTGTGTTTCTGACATCGATAATTTTGAGTTCAAGCAAAAAAAGTCAAACCATGTTACATTTAATAAAATGCACACCTTTGTGTGTCTTTTCTTTTGTTGCCTTGTGTTACATATACAAAGTACAACCGAAGGTTCAACCTAATAAATAAACACACTTTATACCATACCATTATCCAACATTCAAATGTACGTACGCCTGTCTCCCACCAAAAAAAAAGTTTAAGTGTTTTCTTTTTTGAACACCAAAGTAAGTGTATATATATGGAAATTCTAAGTGGCCGTATGGGAGACAAAACTCCAAAAGGATTGGAAGAAAAAGAGTAGAAGCAACGCAGTAAAAATCTGATGGGTTAAAGAGAAAGTTTTGGAAGTTGTTGCAATAGAAGCATGAGATAAGAAAAGAGACATGCACTTGAGCTCTACGGAGAAGGAAGTGCGCGAGCCATACACATCTGGATGATAAATGATTTCTCCTTGACGACATTTGAACTCTCCTAAGCTCCATTCCTAGTTTCACAGATTACATCAAAAAAATATTACATCATATAAACAAGCTTTTAATTAATTCATGCGACATATATGTATAGTGTTAGAAGTGTTCACACATACCTCAAGCTGGCGACCAAAAGTGACAAGAATAGTGTCGGGATCAGCGTGGAAAGAAAGTGGACCGCCTTTCCCTGAGTTGACACGGAACTCACAGTTCTTAGCCGGAAGGTGAAGGCTTAGTGTGTATTGAAGCATTTCTTCGGTCGTCTCTTTAGGCAAAGGAGGGCTTTGTTCTGTAACGTTTTCATGATTGTACCTGTAAACACTCAGCACAGATTCTCCTCTTTGTATCCTCTTATCAGTTTGTCTCCTTGAGTTCTCCACCATTATTTGCCCTAGCTTCCTTGCTACACCTTCAAGCTTATCAGCTACATTCTCCATTTCTTGGCTGCAACACAAGTTCAACAAAGATTCATTATATGGTTTACAAAACTGCGGCCCATTAACGGCCCAATAACAGCCCATTTTACCTGAAGCAGCGGTATCTTTCCGGTCCGATATACTCGCGCGCCCATTCCATACGTTCCTTCCACGACCGAACCCAAACGATCTCGTCTCTGTTTCCGACAACACTCCTCCGAAAACCCGTGTCTCTTCCCTCCAAAACTCCGAAAACCCGACCCGATTCCCTCACGAGAGACCTCATCTCCTCGCTCGATATCCCATGGTAGCTCACACGAAACGCTCCGAACTCCCTCGCGGATCGCACCAGCCGATCCACCGAGCCTTCTCTCCTCGACGTCAATAACCGAAAATCAATCTCCGCAGGGATCAGGTGACGTGAGCCGCAAGATTCACCTCCGGAATGTGATTCAGGGAGCGTTAGCTCAGGAACCTGGATCGATTTCTCTATGATCTCCGTGAGGATCTCGTTCGCAGCGGAACGGGATCCTCTGGCTCTAGGGATCGGTGACGGAAGAGGTGGTGGTGAAGAAACGTTCAATTGGCTCCTGGTTCGCATCAGAGCCATTGGAAGAGAAGAGAAGGACGGTTTCAATAATAAAAACTCGGCTCCGAGAAATAAAAAAAATGGCAAAGACTTGTTTTGATTGTTAGAGAGACACATTCATCGTCGTGTATTTCTTTAATTATTTTTTTTTGTTTTCGATTTTCTAAAGAAAGTGAGGGTCCATTATCTTTTTTAATTATTATGATATGTTGAATTTAATGATCATATGGTTCTCTAACTTCATTTTTTTTTTTTTTTCAACTGAAAGTTTATTAAACAAGAACAAAATATACAAAAAAGGCCCAAAAAGGCAAACGTTTAAAAAACTAAGGATCCAACACAAGATCCAATTAGCACAAGAACCCAAGAGGCCCGAGAAAGGAGAACAGCTTGCGGCCGTAAGCCCAACAAGCAGAAACCCGTTGAGGAAGAGATGATTAGTCATCCACCACGTGTTCGGTCGACAAACAACGCAAGAAACACGCGTCAAGATATCCAATTACCGTCTTCCACCGGAGCCAGCGTAGAGGCACGACGACGGAACACCACCACCAGAGGCGAGCCCGAGAAATCGAAAGCCTAGACTGACAGATCAATATTTCGTAAAAGGATAATCAAACGCCTACAATCGATCCAACCGCTTCGAGATTCCTACATGAAAAAAAGTCACCTTTATTGATTAGAATAAGCTTGAAGGTGAAAAAGCTCGAGAGGAGGAGAGAAAAGGATCGGAGAGTCAGATCAAGAGGCAGATGAGCGAAGAACAACGAGAAACACCGATCTATTTTTAACCGGAAAAAACCGGGATTTAGCCGGAGATGATGGTGCTGAAAGAGCCACCGCATCCCGGAGACGAAAGCCGGCGAAGCAAACGCTATGATAGTCGCTGCTTCCCGGAGTCAAAACCCCAACAAACAAAGATGAAGAGCCGGAAGAAAAACCGGCGACCAAAAAAACTTCATCCCTCAACTTTCTCTGTGAAAGATCTAGATAGGGAACAGAGAGAAGAGTCTCTAACTTCATTTTAGCTGTGAAGAGATTTGAATATGTCAGATGGGAAAGTTTTTTGAGTGTTGAAGATATACCCAGCTTGGACTTGGGCCAGTATATGGGCTTATTTATGTTTGATCCGGTCTTCTGTGCTGTATCTGAACTCTGAAGGTAGTTGCGAGGCCTAAAGATGGAGTACGCGTTAACCTCTGCGCGTTCTACATCGTGGGCTTGCCTGTGGCAGTCACGACCACGTTTGGGTTTAAAGTTGGGTTTTGTGGCCTATGGCATGGACTTCTGGCTGCGCAGATTACATGTTTGGTTATGATGCTTTGTACGTTGATTCGTACGGACTGGACTCACCAGGTGAAGCGAGCTGAGGAACTTACCTCATCTGCTACCGATAGAAGTCATTCGGAAGAAGAAACCATCCATATTGAAGTCGAAGATGGTGATGATGTTAGTAGCAATAATCTTGAGATTGGTTTATTACAATAACACAAATAACTCGTCTAGAATTCAGTCGATAGTTTTAACGGATTGTTAATTAGTACTCACTCCGTTTCGAATTACTTGTCGTTTTGAGTTTATGCACACATATTAAGAAAACATATAATTTTGTATATTTCCAAAACAAAAACACAACTACCTATACACTTAATCATATTTCAACCAATAAAAAAATAAATTAAATAATCATATTAATAAATTTTGCATTGAAAAACGAAAACGACACTTAATTTGTGACAAAAAATTAAGCCTAAAACGACATATAATTCGAAACGGAGGGAATATGGATTTATTTTTTTCGCTTGGGCAAACTCAAATACTCAAAGATACATTTGCATCCGAATTGTTATTTAAGAACCAGTTCTTAACTTTTTCTTTGTTAAAATTATGAAATAATTCTTAAATTACTCTAAGAACCCACCATAAGAATTCCATGTTAATCATGCTCTAAGTATATTATGCTCTAAGTATATTGTAATTTTTAAGCATAGTTCTTCGAAATGATGCTTCTGTTCATATTAATATGAATCCCAATTTCTAGGCCCATGACGTCCCGATGTAAATTAAAATTGATAACGATGTTTCATGAAATATATTGATCTACTACACCTTTTCTTTGGGTCATATGTATTTACACCATATACTTTTAGCTCACACGTCTGGTGCCCACATATACTATTTTGCATGTGGCATTTTCGGTGCCTAATTCTCAAGTTTTTGAAGTAAAAAGGCATAAATTTTGTAGCCCTTTAGGCACCGACATATTTGAATTAGTAAATACGAAAATTCTTGTTAAATAAATAAGATTACAGATGAATGAAACTACATTAACTTACTTTGGCGTATTCTACCTGTCTATGGATGGCCACATAGAGAACATTTAACATATTATCTGACAAATTACTAGTTTAAATATAGCCAAACGGAAAGTTTCATTCTTACAGAAATAGGATAAATGAAATGGTGTGGTTTATTAGTCTATAAATTTTCAAATTTGTATGCGAATATATAAATGCCGACAGAGCAAAATCATTATTCTGCGTAGGATGGTAGATAAGAAAAAATTAAACGATCAAATTTCTTGGTGTATATTGAGTGAGGGTCGATATAAGTAATAAATTACACAATTTATCCACAGAAAAAAACCATTCCTATTTGAAAAATTAAATTTTCAAGTTTGATATCTTATAAAGCCGGTAAAATACATATATAAAATTACTATCATAAATCAAAAACTTGTTTATTACTGAATAACTTTATCTTAATATGATTTATTTGAAATTTCTTTTAATTTTTTTGAAAGGGAATAATTATAAGAGTCAGAATGTTACAAGTTTTTCTTTTTCTTTTTTTTTTCCGGAAAACTTGGTAAAGTAATAGAATTGTTCGAGTTATTTGGTGCACTGTATTTTTTCTATTACATACTACATTTTACTTAATCAATTTATAAATCTTCATAAAAGTAAAATCTAAATCATTAAAATCAGTTTATAAATCCTTATAAAAGTAAAACTAAATCATTAAAGTCTAGTGAAATGTACAAGTAAAAGTACCTAGTTTTACCAGAATAAGACTAGAAAATAGTATTATTGGGGGAAGAGGGGAGACCATAGTGACTATGGCCTTGAAAAGCAAAGCAACTGAGTCAACGACAGTGAGCCCATCCTACCCATGTGTTGTGCATTCAATTTTGTTATGTGTATAGTCAGTTTTTTCACATAATGACCAACCATCTACTTACATTCTATGGTATGGGATGACAGGACAAACCTAAAATCTTCTCTTGTATGTTATCCTCACGGAGAATTTTTTATGGAAAAAAGGAAACACAATATAACTATGATATTTATTATTAATTAAAACCAAATTATTTATATTTTAGAAACACGTTGTGCTAATTTTAGATCTGGAGATATTCATAAAAAACAAAAAATCTTCAAGCCATGTTAAATATTTATACCATTTGATTTTTGCCCGTCAAAGAAAGCTCTGCTGATTTCTCTTGCCTCGTCAATTTTTAGATCGTAACACTATAATCGCACAGAAAATATACAGTAAGCTATTAAACTATGTGTTTGACATATTTTTAAGCTACTTATTTGATCATTCACCAATTGCTTTTGAATCGATAGCTCTCAAAGTATAACATCGGCAGTTCTTACAACTTAGTTGGAGTTTGTTTGAGAAAGACAATGTGAAAGATGAGAGTCTGAAACTATATGTGTTCTTTCTTGTTTTGTAAATTGAGAATGAAACATTTTTTTGTACTCAAGCACATATATATTTATAGTCTTTTCGGAGTAAACTGAGAGAGAGAGAGAGCACTGCTGGTAATCAACGTACGTCATGCATGATTCTAATTATATAAAAGAGATTGAACGTGATGTTAAGATAAAAATAGATAAATTATGATAGTTGTATGTACAATAACTATTTCCACATCCGCATCTGTATTTCCCATTTTAATTTTTCAGTACCACATCTATAAAAATTAAAAGTCTTAAGACATGATGCAATAGCAAAACAAGAACCTAGGTTGTAGAAGTTACAGATAAAAATAATTAAGATGTCAAACGATATAGCTAGACGTGAGGTCCTACATAATTAGCTAGGAACATCTACATTAAATGAAACCAACAACCAACCAACCACTCCTTTCTTCTAAATCGCATTCACATTCATAACATAAACTCTCCAGCTTGTCTATATAAACACTCACTCCCCCAGCTCTCTTCATCACTCATCACTCCACACACATCTCCTTTTGCAAACATCAAATTCTAAGAGAGAAATATGGCTGGTGTAATGAAGTTGGCATGCTTAGTCTTGGCCTGCATGATCGTGGCCGGTCCAATCACATCGAACGCGGCTCTGAGCTGTGGCACCGTTAGCGGCTACGTGGCACCGTGCATTGGCTACCTGGCCCAGGGTGCGCCAGCCCTTCCCGGAGCGTGCTGCAGCGGCGTTACTAGTCTAAACAACCTGGCACGTTCAACCCCGGACCGTCAGCAAGCTTGCCGTTGCCTTGTAGGAGCCGCTAACGCCTTCCCTACTCTCAACGCTGCCCGTGCAGCTGGACTTCCTAAGGCATGTGGAGTCAATATTCCTTACAAAATCAGCAAAACCACCAACTGCAACAGGTATATATGTCTTAATCTCTCTCTCTCTCTCTCTCGGGTTATTTTAAACAACAAGTAGATAATATCATCATTATTTTTGTTAAATAAAAACTTAACGGTTTAGTGTTTTAGTAAAGACTGTATTAACGATTTGAAGTTCGGTTTTGAGGTTCTTATACCGGTGCAACAAGTATATATTAAAAGTTTTTTTTTTTTTTGTTTAGTTGGGGATTTGAGTATTTTATTAAAACGATGTTATATATGTTTATTTGTATGTGGTTGCAGTGTGAAATGAGCGGCGGTGGGATGAAGCTAATGCGGACGTTTCAAATATTATGTAATGGATGAGAGAATACTAAAATAAGATGTTCCACTGGTTGTTGTTTTTAGAGTTTTTCAGTTTCCTGTCTTTCATGTTGTGAAGCTCCTATTACTTTGGTCGTTTGTACTATGTTCACAATCAACGTTATATGAATTTCAGATCTAAGGTTTATGTTTTATTCTACTATATTCTTACTAAAACCTAGTTTAGTTTTATTATTATGAAAAAAATTATCAAACATAAACAAAAAAATTATATTAAATTTGCAATACAGTTGGGAAGTAACGGATCGTTTTAATTTTACAGAAAATGAAGTAACAAGACATTCCCCACGCTTGGTACTGTTTAATTATTTGTTTAGACTTATGATAATCGAGAAAATGGTGGACTGTTTCAAGGAACCGTGACAACCCTTGGAAATTATTCCGATTATATATTATTTGGATTTAGCTTTTACACTGATCACTTATGAGATGATGATTTGGACAATCAAGTAGAATGAACATTAAGAAATAATATTCTTATTTAAATTTTGGCTATATTTTCATCATTGATAGGTTATATATCTTTTCACTTAATTTTAGTTTTATAATTTACTTGTGATACTTTTTCTAATTAAAGAAAAATGTCAAAAATATTTTACACTTGCAGACGGCTCCCAAAAGTCAAGACACAACTCTGATTGCTTTTTCATTAATAAGAGTGAAATCAAATTGTAGAAATAAAAATTGCAATTATACTTTATAGACGTATACATGCACAGGGGGTAGAGAGGTCGTGGAGTCAGTTGATTTTTTAATACTTCAAGTTTCCCCCGCCCAAAAATATATTTTCAAGTGAAATTCTTTTTTTTTTGTTCACCTTTTTCAAGTGAAATTCAATAAATAATATTACATGATAATTTTTCTTCAAATTTTTTATATAAAAATATGTATCATGCGTCCATGATCTTTGTACTTTTATGGCTACGTCCATCACACATACGTTGGAAAAGGAGATAATTATATATATATATATATATATATATATATATATATTATCTTTCGTGTTGTATCTCAGTTCATTAATAAGTTTTGGTGCGTATTTTGTTGGATCCGCTACATCATTTTATTTTACATATGCCCATATTGAACAGACGATGTTGTAATATATAAATCTTCTATTCAAATAATTTTCTTCACAAAACTATTTTTATCCTGATGTATAGTTCTAAAAGTCCTATAATGGAGTATCAAAAGTATCAGAATACTTAAAAGTATCAGAATACATAAAAGAAATAAATAAGAGTACAAAGAAGATGAAAATATTTTCTTATCATCATCAAAGGCAGATAATACATTTAAATGGTTATCCTCGATAAATCCTTTAAAAAGTTCAAAATTTACACCAATAAGATAAAGTGAACTGTACAAGTAAACAGCTAGGTTCACAAAAGTAAGACAAGAAAATAGTACGTAGCATGAGGGAGACGAAGTTTAGGAAACGGACAGTGACTCCGTCCTACCCATGTGTCGTGCCATTCAATTTTTCACATAATGACGACGAACCATATACAGGCACACTCAATTGTGGGAGGGTAGGACAGACAAACCGACATCTTCTCGTGTCTATACGAACGAATGAAAAAAATATTATACAAATAGATAAGATTTACTTCAAACACACAAAAATCTCCAATATTATTTGTTGGATTAGGGGAGAACTCAAGCTGGGTAAAATTCTCAAGTTCCAGTGAGAGACTTGGTCTGATTCGAGTGTTAAATAAGATGTTCTAATGGCTGTTTTAAAGAGTTTTTAACCTTTTTTTTTTTTTTTCTTTCTTATTTTATGGTGATCCTATTAATTGGTCAGCAGTACTACGATATGTTTGCAAACAACGTTATATCAATTTCAGAGTTGATGTTAACGTCATTATATGATATTCTTTACTAACGTCATCGATATGAACAAAATTATTCAAATTGGTTTAAGAAAAACTCATTAAAAGAAAACTGGATAGAGACGATTGGTTTATCCACGGTTTGGGATTACGAAGAATGGTTCAACCGCGAGAGACTCTAAGTAAATTAGAGGGTTCACTACTGTTCCAAAAATGTCAAAAACCCATCGAGATATTTTTTTATTAAGCCCAATCACATTCACTTTAGGGTATTTTGATTCCGAAAGATCCGACGTCGTTTTCAAACATCCTTTTCTTTGCGTTTAGTCCTTAGTGAAAAAAAGTTCCTTGCTTCGTAGCTGAAGAAGAGAAGCATTGGGAACAAAGGCAGCTCCTGAATCCCTAAAGCCTAAACCTTTCTCTCTATATTCTCTTCGCTGAGAGTATTCATTCTCACAAGGCGATGAGTATCCCAATGGAGCTGATGTCCATCAGAAACCCTAATTCAACCTTCCTCCACAGACCTCACTCTCGTCCACCCACGACGCTTCGTTCTCTCCGTTTCCAACACCTTCCCACCCGACGCCACTCCACCGCTCCATCCCTCGTTTCTTGTACTGGGCTACGTCTCGGGTTTAGCTCAGATACCAAGCTTAATCGCTCTTTCGTTGCTTTCGCTGCTTCCCACGAGGATTCGGTGAGTACTAGTACTACTGGCTCTGCTCAAAAACACTTTTAATTGCTCTGTTTAGGAATTGGGTTTTGGTATGAGTTCCTGAAAATCTATGAAAGTTTTGTCCTTTTCTTCAAAAACCAAGACTTTATGTAATTGGCTATTGTCTTTCTATGACCCACTTGGAACACAGGAGCCATCAGGTGTTGAGGTGGAGAAGGAGAAGAGTGTAGTAGATGGTGACGATGGTGATACATCTCAGGAAGCATGGAAGCAAACCCTTGCGTCTGTTAAAGAGCAGGTTTCAAAGATTCAGAACGTGTCCTCCGAGGCGTACAATGTTAACTCGCAAAAGGCAATGACTATCTTGAAAGATACTTCTGAGCAGCTTAGGATTCAAGCGGAGAAGGCTAAAGAAGAGTTGGGTACAAAGGCTAAAGAGGTTGGGGAGGAGGGTAGAGAGTATATTTTGAAAGCAGCGGAGGAGTCACCTTCAGATGTGAAAGAGATCGTTGAAGCTTTCTCTTCCACTGAGGATTTGAAGGATGTGTCTCGGACTCAAGATTTTCATGTTGGAATACCATATGGTAAACATGTTATATATATATATATATCTTGTTTTAAATACCCCTTTCTTTTGCTTGATGAAAAAAGAAACCTTTATGGTGTGTGTAATTGGATGACTAAAAGAATGTCTTTTTTGTACAGGTCTGCTTCTGTTTGTGGGTGGTTTCCTTTCCTTTATGATATCGGGAAGCATTCCTGCCATTAGGTTTGGGGTCATTCTTGGTGGAGCTCTTTTTGCACTGAGCATGGCTAGTCTAAAAGCTCAGAGGATAGGAGAATCATCTGCTAAGTTCTTAAAAGGACAGATGGGTTAGTAATTTTTTTCCCTTTGTGTAGACTCCTTTGCATATTATCAAAAAGCCATTGCTCAGTTACTTAACTCTTTGCTTTAACTACTAGAATATTTGCTTTTGAGTGCGTAAAAGCTTTGATAACCACCACTCTGACATGCTAAGTAGCCAACCTTAAAGGAATTAGTTAAAGTTGCATTGTTGACTTGTATAGGACTGAGGCGACTTGTTTCAGCTATATATATATTGATATTAGTCAGGAGATTATCATTTCACCAATATGATTCCTCCTACTTTTTTTTTCTTATGTAAAACAAAACTTGCTGACACTCGTTTGTTTACATGTTCTTATGTTCCACAGCTATAGTGGCAATCATATTTTTGAGAGAGTTGAAGTTGCTACTATTTCAGGTAACGTAATTACATTTCAGATGATTCAGTTCATTTTTTTCTTAAAAGTTGCTTTAATTGAAACATAACTCACTCTCCTGTTTTTTTTTTTTTCTTTCTACAGAGATCTACGTTCATGGGGTTCTTAACCACCCTTACGAGGTAACACTTTCAAAACGATTATTCTTTTACATTGTCAATTTCAGTATAGCAACACGAGAGAAGATTGAAAGAAGAATAATTTAATGTTAATTTAGTCATACTTCACCCATATTGACATTCAGTTCGTAGATTCATGTTCCATAGGAAAAAGAAAACACTTTGCTTGCATGTAAAAGTGTATTAGGATTTACATCAGAAAGAAAGTTTAAATTTGTTGGTTCACTGTTGCAGTGGCGGTGTGTTGGCGTTTTACGGGTACAAGATGGTGAGCAACAAAGAAAAGGGACTAAACAAAGAACAAGGTGGAGAAGAAGATGAATCAAGCGAAGGGTTTGTAAGAAGAGAAGGTTAGAGGAAATGTTAACATGAGCATCATACTCTGTTATAGCGATATCCGAACTCTATGTTCTCTCTTTTACGTTTGTGTACAACTTTTGTGATCAATCATCTTCTAAACTTCTGTGTACTGCATTTGGATTTTGTGGAGTCCTTTTACCACATATCAACAAACAATAACAGGTTAGGCTCGTCTGGAGATGCCACCAACAAAAGAAAGCATAATGAATTGAACTGAGATTCTTATGACTTTAAAATGTTACAGCTCCATGTAAACTGGCTAATGGTCACACTCTACTAATATGGTTGTGAAGAAAGAAACGATTCAATCGAGTGTCAACTTGAAAGGGACGGATGATAGGCTAAGTTTTGTTGGTTTCTAAGTTACATCAAAGATCAAAGATTTGATGTACTTAGAAACATAAGATCATGCCAGTAATAGGATTATTGTGTCATAGGGACACAAGAGCATGGTCTTGTAGGAAAAAAACAGATTCAAACTTAAAAAAAGAAAGAAAGAGAAACCACTAATAGGCATATTGTGTGGTCTAAGTTGCATTATACTAATATAGATCAAAGAAAAAGTTGGTAGAACTAATAAAAAAAGTCATCTTCGAACTCATCATACAGATAGATATGATTCAAAGGTCCATATGAGTTTCAGTATTGTTGGGCTGGCTGTCCAGAGGCATGTACTGCGCCATGATCGACCGAATCTCAGAGTCCATGTAATGCTGCACATATGTAATAATACACGGTTCTTTTGGTTATAGAATATATATTAAATGTCTTCAAGTCTCTATATGAAGTGAACATTACCCTGATTCTGTATTTGTAGATAGCATATCCTGAAAGACTCGCAGCGGTTAACGCTAGTAAGAGTATCAACACGAAGCTCCAGCCTAGCTTCACCGCTCCAAATGCTCCTGATGACCAAACATAGTTTAGGCTAGAGTGCAGAGTTTCTTAATTGCAAGATCTCGAGGTGGAATTTTGAAGAATGGTTACCAATGCAAGTATCAAGCTCACGCAAGTAAAACAAACCCTTCCTGCAGCTGCATTCATAACTTCCCCATGTGTTTCTGCATTTACACTCAGGGCACTGGCAAGCCAGTTTCTCTTTGCATTCATCCACATCTGCCAATACAAACAGAACAACAACAAAAAATCACATACCAGACCAACATGCAAACCAGTGCTGGTTAGTTACTCGACTGCTGCATATACTTACTGCTAATATGATGTTATGTCTTTTCTAAGTTATTTGCACATGAAAGACTAGTAACTATACATGCATAAAGATAATGGTATATGTACCTTCACAGCTCTTTACTCCGTCGCCCTTGAAACCAGGCGGGCACTTGCAAACACTTGAATGATCATCCTAATAAAAATCCATAAGTTTTTTAGTACTTCAGAAAATGATTGTAAAGATATTAAAAGTTGGCGAATGGTATATACTTACAGTACAAGCAGAGTATGTGTAGCCACCTCTGGTTTCTCTCCAGCATCCTCCATTGTTGATTCCACAGCGCAAAGCTCCAGAAGCTGTCCACAAGTACAAATGAATAAAAATGAAAGAACCTCCAGCAGCATGCAACAACGCCTAGTGAAATAGTAAAAGCATATTCTATCTTCTGAATCTCATACCAGACAGCAGACACAACATTTAACTTAGTAAGACTATTCAAACCTTAGATATATACCAGCAATCCTAAAATGTCAAACTTCACTTATTAAAACTAATTTACCTTTGCAGTGAGTGTAACCATCACCAACAAACTTGACACCTTGAACAGTAGGACACTCGCACAGTCTTCCCCTGAAAGTATCCTAAAATACAAATTCAAAACAAATAAGAGTAATGTTAAAATACAAATTCAAAACAAAAAAAGTATCAAGCTCAAGTGGATACTAGGCATGCAGTAATGTTAGCAGCTCTGTCTTGCCAGCATCCTCCATTATTTTCTAAACACTCATTGGTGTTCTGATCTGCAAAAAAAAACACAATAAAAAAGCAATAGTAAACACAAGTTATTGAGAATTTAAATAACTATGTTCTAGGGTAATCTTTCAGAGAAATGTGACCTTCAGTTAAGCATATGGCTGGTTCTGTTGACTCCTGAAACCCTGCGCATATAGCTTTCAGCACTGCTCCCTTTTCCAACTTACCTAAGACCACAAGGATTATATCAGAAACAACCAAATAGGTAAACATGTTTTAGTATGGCTCTGAGTAGTACCTCTGTATTGTCTGTTGTTCACCGCAAGTGTTGGGAGGATAGTAACATCTCCACGGGAACCTTTACCTACCTGTATTAGAATCGTTTAAAGACACCAAATGATGTAGCTTACCACGTTTTAAATCTATAAACAATGAGCTCCACTCTGGTTAGAAGTCAAACCTGTGACTCCTGTTCTGCCTTGAGAACTGGGTTCTCCACATCTCCCTCAGTGTCTCCCATACACAAGTATACCTTCTCGAGATCAATTCCTAAACCACAACACATGAAAGAAATGTAGAAATGATAAAGGGGAAGAGAACCTCATAAGCTAATGAAGTCATTACACTCACCAAGTGACTTGATAACTTCATCTGCACATTCACTTGTATACTTGTTATACTTCATGGGACATCTAACAGAAAAGTCAGTGGCATAGTCCCACCATTTCCATGGCTTACGAGTCTCATTAACCACTCTATAGACACAAGCGTGGCGTAAATTCTGAACAACAACATCTTTTCCATCATACCCTTTTGTAAAATCCTGCTCAGGATCCGGAGCACAGTACCTTCCATGGTTGATACACTGAGACTTACACTGTTTACTCAACCGAAAAGCCTTGGGGCAATACCAAGTGATGAAATGTGGTGTGAACTGAGTGTACCCTCCTTTCTCAAGAATCTGAGCTGCTCCTTTGAAGTTCTTGAGAAACTGAATCTGTGTGTCACATTTCTTCCCACACTCATCGTTGCTATCGGTCCAAAGCTCGTATTCCACACGCTCGTCTGGGTGTGGAACTGACTCGGTCCAGTCTAGTTTCATGTTAACCATGTTGCCATTAGATATAGCAGATTTTATGCTGTCTCCTAACGATTTGCTGATTAATGCTGAAGGAATGTTGATCTTTTCTAGATAGTCTGCATTAGCATTGTCTTCTTCTGGTGTGTCCATTGTGATTAGTGGCTCGAGTTTGTTATCGGCCACTAGAACGGCTGCTGCTCCAGCTTTCTGGGCGTTCCATGCCTTCAGAGCAAAGTAACAATCTGTTCATAGAGAACCAACTATGTTTAAAAGAGACTAAACCAATCTACAAGCCACACAATGGCACACAATTTATACTTAGCTAAGTTGCATGTGGCTACCAATTTTTAAAAACCTATTATATATAAGTGGCATGTTCCTAAATTATCAAAAAAATTTTTTATGAAAACTAAACTAAGAATGTTTGTGGCTCATTAAATCTCAGCTCACTTGTTATAACACCTCTAACTAAGTGTTCAACCTCATGAACTTTAGAAGAATAATATATAAAAAGTTAGGGTCTTAAATAAGTTGATTGGCTATATATTAATTAATATTATTAAGGCTCTATTAAACTCGGATGTGTGATATTTTATCCCTAATACAACCACTAGCAAACTCAGTTAAACACTCTTAAACAAAACTAACCTTGTCTGATCAGGTAACAAGAAGGAAAGTGACATAAAAGGGAAAGAAGTCAAACCTCCTCGATCTATAAGAAGGAAAGTTGGTAAGCTTCCAGGTGAGGATTTGAAGGAGACGCCGAACTCGCTGAAGCTCTTACATCCCTTATGGTTCGACATGGGATACACGACGGTTCCAACAAGTGTTCCACCGTATTTTGGAATCCCAAAGTTCCCAATGGCACATTCGTAAACACCTTTGATGGTCTCAGGTGAAGTTACTTTAAGGTTGTTCTTCTCCACCAAGAATGTACCAAACGCTAGTTCCAAAATTAGAACAAAACAGAGTGTTAAAACTCCAAATTTCATCTTCACGGTTTCTAATCAAGCACTACTGGAGATTCAGTGCGCAGCAAGCAGCTATCAAGATTCGAAAACAGAGGAAATCCTTGCGAGATGTAAAGGGATGATTCGTTTATATCGTTAACGATACGATGAGATCAAAAAGGAAGCTTGAGGTTTTGGCAGAGAATCAAGCAGGAGGACTATATTAGAAATGTCTATGTGTATGCTTAAGTTTATAACTGAACACATTGATTAATGGTTATGATAAAGTTAACTAAAACACGTGTTATGATATGTTTCTTTTAACTACCTTTTTTGTCTACTTATATATACTACTTCCTTATCTACGCTGCATACAAAAAGAAAAGAGTTATCATTTGTTCATTCTTAAAGAAGAGATTACTGTTTTGTTAGATAACTTTATTGGGAAAAAAGTATTGTGTTTGTATGTTCATAATGCATGGGACGCACGTGTTTCACGTCGGTGACGGCTTAACACGAGTACATAAACGACTGGGTCCTTTGCCTTCACCGCTCACGTGTTGTCCATTTTAAAGTTCACTCTCTTTCTTTCTTTCTTTCTTTCTTTCTTTCTTTACTGCAACGTGAAATATGCCCAAACTACGGTGACTCTCGTCTTTTTGACACACTGTGGGAAAATCCATTTTCAAAGGTTACTGGATCAATGATTCAAGGGCAATTCTCTTAAATAACCATTTTTAAGTTTTTGTCACAAAAATAGCCCTCAAAAAATAAAATAATTAAAATAGACTTTTTTTTTTTGAAATTTTATTTTTTTTTATTTTATTTTTTGAAATTTGAAACACTAACCCCAAACTCACCCTTTAACTCTAAACCCTAAAGTGCAAATTAGTTAACCCTAGAAATATAAATGCATATAAATGATTTTTTTAGCTTCTAAAAAAAACATTTTAGTTATTTTCTTTCTTAAAAACTATTTTTGTGACAAACAAACTAAAATGGGCTATCTAAGGAAATTTCTCATGATTCAATGTTATATGTTAAATCTTGATAACATTAAACATAATGTTTGTGGATTTTTAGCAATTATGCTTTGTTTACAACAGTTTGCTGTATATATAAATATATATATATATATTTTTTTTTGATCAAAACAGTTTGCTGTATATATATTTATATATTTTTCCAAGCGTTTACAGTACTGAAGTCAATGAAATAAATGGATATTGTCATCTTTTGTTGCAAATAGAAAAAAAAGGAAAGCTTTGTTTTTATTCATAAAAGACCCTAACATTCTATTTAAAGATTCTGGCCCAATAAGAGCCCATACTTGATGCGTGAGAATCTAGTAACATCCATAGACCAAGCCACGTGATCTAAACCGTTGATTCCCTAAAGGTCTTAACTGAAACCGTTGATCACCTTTATAGAAACACTGTTTCACGACGTCATCTCTATCTTCTCCGTCGCGACCAGAACTAAGTTCCGTCCGAAAACATCTCATTCTTCTCTTCAATCGCAAGTTGCAATTTTTGCGTTTTTTTTGGATCTGAGCCCAGTTTGGATCTTTCAGTGTATTTGCATAGAAATTGACGATTCGAGGGACGATGGAAAGTGAATTGATTGAATTGTTCGAAGCGGCGAAGAAGGCAGCCGATGCGGCGGCGATCGACGGTGTAACCTCCTCAGGTCCGGAGGTTTCTCGATCTCTCGATGCCCTTAAACAGCTGAAGAAGTTTCCTATCACATACGACATGCTCGTTGCAACTCAGGTGCGTTTCTAAATTCATCTCTTTACCCTACAAAAGTTTTGATCTTTTCGGGGCAGATACTCTGTTTGAATCGGAAGGTTACTTGCCTAATCTCTTAGCATTGACTTGTGTTTTATCTTCGTCTAAAATTTTAAAAGATGAAAACTTTATCTATCTTATTGTTGTTGATTCTCTTTTCCAACGTTGATAGTGTTTGTGTTGGTGTATAGAAAGTTATATCCTTTTATTGCTTACAGGTAGGGAAGAAGCTGAGGTCTCTTTCAAAACATCCTATTGATGAAATCAAAAGCGTTGCTACTGATCTTCTTGATGTATGGAAGAAACTTGTCATTGAAGAGACATCCACGTCTAAGATAGACAGGAAGGATGCAAATCCCGCGCCTGTGAAAGTGCAGAAGCTTCAGAGAGGTGATTCAGCTAAGAGTATCAAGGTAGAGAGGAAGGAACCAGACAACGGTGTGAAGGTAGAGAGAAGAGAACGAGACAATGGAGTTAAAATAGAGAATCGTGGTCAGACTGTCAAAGATGAAAAGGCTCCAGCTAAGGCACCCCCACCTAATGGTGCACCAAAGCTGACTTCGATGGTTAAATGCAATGACCCTGTGCGTGACAAAATCCGTGAGCTGCTTGTGGATGCCATGTCCAAGGTTCATGACGAATCTGATGATTACGACAGAGCGAGAGTTGTTGGATGTGATCCAATCCGCGTTGCTGTCTCGGTGGAATCTCATATGTTTGAGAAACTTGGCCGCTCAACGGGAGCTCAGAAGGTCAAGTACAGATCTATAATGTTCAACCTGAGGGACAGTAACAATCCGGACCTGAGGAGGAGAGTTCTCACAGGGGAGGTGTCACCGGAGAAACTCATCACACTGTCTGGTGAAGAAATGGCAAGCGACAAGAGGAAACAGGAGACCAACCAGATCAAAGAGAAGTTTCTTTTTGATTGTGAGCGTGGTCAGGCACCTAAAGCAAGTACTGACCAGTTCAAGTGTGGGAGGTGTGGTCAGCGCAAATGCACTTACTATCAGATGCAAACAAGGAGTGCTGATGAGCCGATGACGACTTATGTTACATGTGTTAACTGTGACAACCATTGGAAGTTCTGTTGAGGTGAGAAGATATAATGTGTGTGTTCTTTTTATATTTCATGAGACTATGTTTAAGACTTAGAGGCTCTGGTTGATTTATCAAAGAGCTTCATGTCCATTTGCCGACACATTCTTAGAATGTTCTGGCTCTGATGTTTGTGTAAGGTTATCAGTCCATTGTCTTAAGAGATTAGTAAGTAGAGGAGTCTACTAATGTAGGTGTCTATAACTCTTATTTCTTTTGCTTCTTTTATTCCAAACATGTCAAACTTGTCAACTTTCTTGCAAATTTTATCAAAGTTTTGTTTATTATAATTCTAGACTTGCGTGTATTTCTTGTGTTGACTTCCGTTATAGTCACTGTGAACTCTTATCAAGACACAGCTGAAGATGTAAAAGTTAAGAGAATGGTATACCATTGGATGCCTCATTCGTCTTGATCTGTTGTTGCCTCTCCTTTGCCGTCTTCTATCAGATGGGACTTTCAAGCTCTTCAACACCAGAGTATTCACTACCAAACTGAGCATCCCATAGTCTCTGACTTTAAAAGTTTTTCTTGAATCATTTATTTTAAGACTACTTGAAATCCCCAAGCCATGCCATGAGAAGGCATATACCTTACCTGAACTGGTCACAGATAGTTAATCAGTCTATACCTAGATTAGTTGCTTGTGCTTGTATCTCAAACATAAAGTAATCAAGACTATGATATCTAGGACGCATAACGTGCTTCAAAATCCGAGTGAGATGTTATACTCTTCGTGAAAGAAAAAAATACTCTTAACCTTGGGACTGGGAGATAAGTGGTGTTTTAATGACGTTTTATTGTTTAAAATAGGAGCATCTCTCAAACAATTAAAGAAATGTAAATGGATTAGATAAAAAGGTGTGTTACGAGTGGCATTCAAATCTATGAATATGATAAGACAAAGAGGAAGAAAAACATAAAACATACATGAGAAGGAGCGTTAATGTGATGAACTCATTGGCTATGATTCTCTTTTTTTAATTTATTTATGAATGAAGCAACAACTCTTAACGGATTTGTCAATCTAGTAGTAGTGTTGACAACTCTTAACTCCATTACTTGCTGTCCTTTGCATTTTCCATTACACTATTAGTTACGTGTCATCCACTTTTACGTTGACAAAAAGTTAATAACAATCTAATCCTTGTCAGCATCCAATCCATTATGTAGTCTTATTTGGTCGGTTCATTTCTTTTTTGTTGGTTTGATAAATGTGCGTCCACTCATTAATTTCTTGATAGTTACCTGTATGACGCTCCCATTGGCCCTAGCTAAGAAACTATACGATTTTAACATGAATTGAGAGGCTTACAAGTTACAAATAGAAAACTCTGAACATGTCAAACTTAGTTGAACCAAAACCAGATGGCCACTAAAAATACAATATGGCTTATCTCAAGAAAACGAAACCCTACAGGCTAAAACTTTGACCATGCATAGAAAGTGCTTTAAGTAGGTTTATATATATAAATATTAGTGAGCTCCTCCACCTAGTGATATAGTATATACTAACTAAAAGATGTCATGCCACTTTGTAAAATGCCAAGGATGATATATGCATGGTATATTATGTGAAAGTGTTGGAATATAAATAGTGGCGCATATACAGATGCTCCTTAGTGAATTTGTGCGCTTGCTAGTTTTGACCCCATTTCCATTTGTTAATAGTAATATTTTATACTTGTGCAAACCTCATAAGTTGGTCTTAAGAAAAAAAAAGTGGAGACTTAGTGGATGAAACCAGTATCTTCTACCAAACCAAGCTCTTTAAATACCACTCTTTAACCAACATCTCTTCTCACAACTACAATACTAGTAAAGCTAATCCACTTCAAGCATCATACCCACTTCATTTATCCTCTTATTTACTCTTATTGTTTCCCCATTGATCTCAATACAACCAAACTCTACTTCACTTCTCTCTTTCTCTTGTTTTTCTCATTCTTCACCAATGAAAGCAGAAGAATCAAGAGCAATGGAGATATATAAGAGAGTGACGTTGCTTCTCATCTTTCTAACAATATTCTCCTCAGTGGCAACCACCGCTAGTCCATGGATACCGATGGAGGGAAACAATCCTGCTAGCTATTGCTTAAGCTGGAGACTAGCAATAGAAACCAACAACGTACGTGCGTGGCGCACCGTTCCTCTACAATGTATGCGTTACGTTGAGGTGTATATGCTTGCTGGTCAATACGACAGAGACGTTCAGTTGATTGTGGAACACATTAGGGTTTATCTCAATGAGATAGTCCTTCCTGGTGATGGCATGGATGCATGGATCTTGGATGTTGATGATACTTGCTTCTCAAACGTCTACTACTATCGACTCAAGAGATACGGGTAACACGTTATCTTTATTTTCCTCCTCCTCTCACTATGATTACTTCTTTAAGTTTTGACCAGTGTGGCTAATGTTATGCTCTTTTTGGTAACATGTAGATGCGACCCTTATGATCCAACTGGATTTAGAACATGGGCCATGAAAGGAGAGTCTCCAGCGATACAACCTGTTCTTGAACTGTTCAGTGATCTGATAGAAACAGGATTCAAGGTCTTCCTAGTAACTGGTAGAGATGAAGAGACCCTTCGCCAAGCAACAGTAGAAAATTTGCATAATCAAGGCTTCACTGGTTATGAAAGGTTGATTATGAGGTAATAACAAAGAAGCTTTTACTCATTTAATATATAGTATTTGTTGTTCAAAGATAAAGCCTCTTACAATGTGGACAAATGATTCTACTTGCAGGACACCAGAGAACAAAAAACAAAGTGCAACAACATACAAAACAACAATCAGAAAGCAGTTGATGGAAGAAGGTTACAGGATATGGGGCAATGTAGGTGACCAGTGGAGTGACTTACAAGGAGATTATTCAGGGAATCGCACCTTCAAGATTCCTAACCCTATGTACTTCGTTCCATAAAACTTTTTTACTATACTAATTTTCAATTTCAACCAATCAGTTACATGTACAACAAGACAATATACACAAAGCGTACGTTGAACTTGTCATAACAACACTATTATTCACCGTTTCTCTGCGTTCACCTCACATTAGAACCACAATAGAGCCTCCTTGGCCATTTTGAGTTCTCTCGGTATATACTCGAAAGACTCAAGAGAACAACCTCGTGGTCTACAAAATTCTCTTACAGAACATAAGATATAACATCAAATCATATTTCAGAATTATATTATATAGTATCAATGTTCAAAAAATCGATTGGGAATAACTAAACAATTTATAAAAGATTAGTGTTTAGGTGAACGTTTAGATCGAACTTTTTCGAGTTAAGAAAATCATTTCATTCAACCCGATTTACCAACTAAACCGTGCTTAGTTGTTGCATAGACCGATTTCTATAGCACTGTTAATAGACAGGAAAATGAAAATAGTGGACAAAAAATTATGGATAGTGTCTGAATATAAATAAAAAATAAACAACGTTTTACATAGAAGTTTACAAAATCAAACGATAAGAATCAATCCAATAAATGTGTCTTTTTCTGTTTTTGTTTTTACAATAAGAATTTCAATACACTCCCTTAACCCTTCTCCACCACACTTTTCCCTACATATTATATATCTCAACATTTTTTTTTCCTGTATCTCTTTTTCTGAATCTTTTTTTAAAAATAATCTGTAATGAATCTCTGATATCGTCTCATAAAGACGAATAAAGCGAAAATAAATAACAAGAAAAGAAGGAAAACCACAGGGTCGCTCACCGGAGAGAGACCAGGGAGGCCTTAACTTGACCACCACCACTGCAGCAAGTACTGGGCCAGAACCAGATGTACACACATGAGTGTTTGTGTATGCAGACATGTACTTTTGGTTGAAGAAGAAGAAGAACACATTTAAAACGCTCCTTGACTGACTGAGAGACAACAAAACGCTCCTTTAGCATCCTGTTTTGGGGCGTTTACCACTTGAATTGAAAGGTGAAACGCTTCCACCGCCGCTTGGTCCTGGACTCTCTTCCCTTAGATTGTTCGAGTTTAGCAAAGCTAGTTCCCTCAGCTGCTGTCTCTTTATGAAATCTTGTGACTCATCCTTCATTATAACCACACAAAACACACAAAAAAATGTAATCCTATTATGACTGCGGTTGATAACAAATGTATAAGAGATCAAAGACAAAACAATAATGAAGAGCTTTGACTGGTGTTGTTGTGGTCACACATGTCTGCATAGTTGAATAGTAACCGCAAACTACCAAAGAGTGGGTGTACTGAAATATAAACGTTGTGACAAGAAACAAGTTGGCCCTACATGCAATAAGTCTAGAGGATCTCAATGAAGGCAAACCAACCAAGGAAGACCCTAAAATAAAAAACGTGGCTAACTAATCGTAATTGCCACTGTACTGATTATTATACCAAAGAAGAGTTAAGAAAATAGTGTTTTTTACCACAGGCTTTAGTAACTCTTCTATGATTTCTTGAGCTTGTCTCAGACGTATCTCCACTATACTAGCTGGAAGATCTGCTTCTATTAAGATGTGAAGCTGCTCATTTAGATGTTCATATCCTGGTCTTCCCCTTAGTTTATCTTCCTACATTTTATCATCAAACAGGAGAGAAATCCATAAGATAGAAGCATATGATAGATACTCATCTAGAAGCATATGACATGTTTGATAAACTCTCAAACATTTTCATGGATTCTCACACCTTTTCTGGATCCTTGATTGAACCTTTCCCTCTGATGAACACACGGCAGCCAGTGGTAGCTTCAACACGTTTTAATGAGTTGCCTCTAGGACCAAGAAGCCGTCCAACAAAATTGAACTGATAGAAAACAGAGGAAAAGCATAGAAATTTCAGAAATATAAACCACCAGTTTCTTTGCATACACAAAGAGAGATTAGAAAGCTTGAGTACTCACATTAGGATAGCTATCTACTGGAATCTCCAGACGCAATATCCTTTTCACAGTGTATGAGCTGGGGCTTCCAGGTGCACCTTGCCAATCCATTGTCATTCCAGGTGTTCCACTAAGTCTCTGTAAGAAACCGTGTGTTTTTAGCTTATCCCACAATGCTTAACACATCTTATACAAACATAAATACAGAGCTTAAAAAACAGATCAAACAAATGAACACTAAGGCAAATTGATTTAGGATGATAAATACCTCCTGAGAGAGACCGTTCCAACCACCTAAACCGGTGTTAGAGACATTAGACATAAGGTTAGAAGAAGCCATAGGACTGGGACTTCTGTGCCTGAGTCTATCAAAATCGCCAAATCCTTGGTTAGGCATCATTCCAGATACCCTGAACATCTCTGCACATCAATGAAGCTTCAAATGAACAACAACAACACAAGGCAACTGAAAGACACTAAGGGCAAGTACTTAAAGTAAGTATTTGAATGATTCAATAAGATAATAAACAAATCAAATGAGACTACTACTACTACAACCACTGATTTGACTCCACAGACCAAACAGTGATCTGTCTATTCAACTTGATCTCACTTTCTTAGCTAATTGAATTTAACTGATTTGAACATTTTGTAAGAAAAGGTGAAAAAAAAGAAAGAAGATAAGAAGTGAATATACACACTTTAGATCCGAATCAGAATCAAAGAATTAAAGGGGAAACCTTGATTCAATAGACGGCTGCATATGGGTAAGACTTGCATAAAAGGTGTAAGCTTTTGATGTTCAGCGAGAAGCTCCGTCAAGTACTGAGAGCTGTTCGAGACAAGAAACAACAATCAAGATCGGTTTTCTTTGCCCTACAAAACAAAAAAGGAGTGTTCTTTTCGCTCGAAGACATACCTGTCGATCTCAGGAGTGCTTCGAATCTGAGGAGAAGCAGCTCTAGCGGGAGAGAAGTAAGAGGAGTTGTTGTTGTATAAACCCGACATGAGTCTTCTTCTTCTTCTTCTTCTTCTTCCTCCTCTTACTCTTCCTCTTCCTCTTCCCTCTAGATGCGTGTACAATACAAGAGCGAGAGAGAAACTAGAGAGAGCAGACACCAAATGTGAATTCTTGCAGAAAGACGCCTGACTTTTTTTTATTTTCTTTTTTTTCTCTCTCTGAAATTTCTCTTTTTTGGGAAAAAATAAAATAAAATCAGACGAAATTAGATAAAAAAGGGTTTAAGTGACAGCGTGGATCTCTCTGTTACAAAGGTTGAAAAAGATTAAAGTGATTTTCAACAATAAAAGTAAATAAATGATTAAAAAGACAAACGGTGGAGCTCTGGTCTGTATGCGTGACTACGTAGATCGTATATTTTTAGCGCCGCTAAAATTGAACACGTGTCACTCATGCTATCGCTCACAAGAGCTGTCTCTTATACGTATTACTTTGCTTTTATGACTAAATTAACAATAATTGCTGATAAATCATTGAGATTGGTGGTCTCTCTATATGTTGAAAGAGTCTTCCATGTTACATATTTTTATGGCACTTTTTTTTTGTAATTGTATAATGTAGTCAATCATGTTAAATTATCCTTTCTTTTGACTGCTGTGGATTTCATGGTCAATTTTTTTCTTTTTGATGTTAAGTTATATTATAACTCATATAAGAAATTCATAGTTATTGCTAGATTTTCGTATGATTTATTTTCTCTCAAATTCCATTCCTATGATATTTTGTAAAGCTACAAGTCCTGCCAAAATTATGGGAAACAATATTTATTTACTGTATATGTTTTTATGTGATTCATTGAAAATCAGAGGTATTCTATCAAGCTGGATTTAATTTGGACATTATTGACAATTTTGTATTAATATATAGTAGATATACGACATCAACACGTATGTAAATCAAGTTAATAGCATTTTCGAACTGTAACGGTCAAAAAACAAAGAAGAAGAACTGTAACGGTCGAGTTAATTACTTATCATAACCGGAAAAATATAAATAATTGTTGTTAATTACAGACATTTTTTTTTTTTTTGAAAAGGGATTACAGACATTTTTGTTTGCTAGTTACTTAAGTAAATAAAACGATGCATGTGATGTGACAAATGGAGTATTAAATTGAACAGTTTCAGAAGATTAAGTATTTATTTTTGTCATTTTTCTGAATATTTTATTATGTGCATGATTATTTTATTAGTAATTAAATCAACGTAAAATTCATTATGAAATAACGTAAAATTAGTTTTGATATTCCAAGTTGGATATAAGGAAATTTTGATCATGAAAGTGGGCAAGAAAAAACCAAACGAACATTGAATTACAGGGACATTGATGTGATGTTTCTAGAGAACTTTATAAAAGTTAAGTTTGCCAATAAATCCCCCAACAGAGACTAAGTCAAAGAAATATGAAATATCAGAACCATTTCCGACCATATCTTTTAAACTAGCCACCTAAACTCTTAGATTAGTGTTGAAGAGTGACTATGACGTTATGTCCGAGTGTTATAAGATACTTTACTAAACATATGGAAGTTCTTCTAAGGTTTTATTAAGCTTGCAGTACTGCTAAAAGAATATGTTTTATATAAGACAAGAAAAGTGTAATAAGTTCATATTTAACCTTTGAAGATAGAAGGTATATCGTATAGAGATCTTGAATCATTTGAATACATCGCTTTATAGAGTTATATGAACTGTGTTAGTAGCTAGATTGTCGAATCGGGTGGCTGCTTGTCCATCGGCTTCTAGTGAGCGTTGATGGAAATTACAGTGTAGTTCTCCCACAACTAAAATTTCTTATAAAGACGACAGTGAAAAAATACGAACTGAAACGCCAAACGAAAAACCTCGAGTATGTGATAGAATGTGACTTGAAGTCTAGGCTGGGCTCAAACATTGGCCAGACCCAGTGCACGTCTAAAGAAGACCCAACCCCAAATGTAAATGAAAAAAGTATCTTAAAAAAGAAGAAGAATAAATATAGAAAAGGGCACTAAAAGTTAGTTTTGGTTGTGGTTTTAGCCATAGACTTGAATAAATATTTTAGATAAGAAAAATAAAGGGCCTTTTTACTAAAAATAAAATAAAATAAAGGGCCTTAAATAATGTTGGATCCAGTTCAAATGCATTGACAGCATGCACAGCCCATGATCTGGCACACAACAATATAATGTGGTTCTAAACTTCTAACAAATACTCACGTCAAGTATTTGGTGATGCTCGTTATCTTGCTTAACTAGAAGCTTCTCATTGAACTGTTCAATAAAAACCAACTTTCTTGTTTCGGTGAAGCAAGTGATTGAAGGACTTGAGATTTGACAAGTCTTCCTATCTAGGCAAAGCGCACAGAATACCTCAACGCAACTCACTTCAACATCTGCAAACAGGAAACCTAGAAAGGGAACAAAAGATGTAAAAAAGTCACCTGATCTTAATTTCCTAGATATTTTTGTTTGATACTGAATACATTATTGAAATGCAAGTTTAGTTTCATAATACTTTTGGTTATTCCCCCACTCATCTTTTTTTCTCAAAACCGACAATTATTAAACATATCCGGCTGATCAGCCGCCTCCCTCTGTTAACCGCCCCTCAAAATTAAATCAATAATTGAGTGTCGGCACTATATGTAGTTATATATAGGCGATATTTTAAAAATGAAAAGAGCTCTCTGTTCAGGTGTAACATATAAGACTTGGGAATTTTTATTTTGGAAAACTGAAAATAAAGTTGTTTCTGTTCATGTGTAACATATAAACTTAGGAGTGGACAACAGTATAACTAAAAAAGCTTTCGTACATAGTTTCGTGAAACGGTTATTGGCGATGAGAAATGCAATCATCATTTTTCAATTGCATACACAGACACTTGGATCAAGTGATATGATTCTATATTTATTTCTCTTCTCTCTTGTGGTGAAGATATATATTTGCGATGGATTGGAAAATAGTTCCTCTTCTCTTCAATTCAACGTTGCAATCTCCGACATGGATTATGGAGCCATGTTCGATGACAAGACAATCATCAGGTTTGCATTACATCCAGATTTAAGTGGTAAAGAACTTATTTTAATCGCTTTACTTTGGAAACAATCGCCATGGAAACCACCATGGACAGAGGTTTCACTAACCAAGATTAGAAGAACAGTTCTTTTGTTGTATGGCGATGTTCTTACAATCGTTGAAAATTGGCAAATCCAATTTTTATTCCTTTCGAGAGAATCAATATACTGGATTCTTAATCGATGAATATCTATAGATCTAAATTGGAATTTGGCCAATATTATACAACAAAAGAAGTTTCAAAGGAAAGTTTGGAATTTCATCGATTGTATGATTGTTGAAGATGATCACATCGAAAATTCTTTTAGAAGAAATGGTTCAGAAATGAACTTCTTCAGTTTTTATTTTATGTTGTATTGTATTTTCTTTACTTCAAATTTGCACTTAATTGTGTTTTCTTTATAATGTTACATTTTATATAAATAAAATAGTTGTTATAAAAAAAAAAAAAACTTAGGAGTGGACAAAACATCCAATTTGTTATCGGTTCTGATTGGATCCAAAAATCTAAATCTCATAATTTTACAAATAATTATTTACAAATATGTAATACTTTTTAATGAATCAAATCATAAATACTAAGATTTTAAAAAGGGCAATTCTCTTAAATAGCTTTTTTTAAGTTTTTGTCACAAAAATAGCTCTAAAAAAATAAAATGACTAAAATAGATTTTTTTTTTTGAAATTTTGTTTTTTTTTTGTTTTTTTTTGAAATTTGAAACCCTAACCCCAAACCCACCCCTTAACTCTAAACCTTAAAGTCCAAATTAGTTAACCCTATGGGTATAAATGCGTAAAAATGATTTTTTTAGCTTCTAAAAAAAATATTTTGATCATTTTCTTCCTTAAAAGCTATTTTTGTGACAAACAAACTAAAAGAGGCTATCTAAGAGAATTTCTCTTTTAAAAATAAATATATATTCTAATCTGACATATATATGCATGTATGTATGTAAAAATAAAAATTAGTTATATGACTATTTTTATCTATGCAAGTATTATAATATCTTTATTCAATAAAATTTATTATTTTGTTATTTTAATTTAAAATAAAATTTTATATTTCAACAATAAAATTATGTTGTTTTCACTAAATTTTATGTTTTGTTTTCTAAATTTAATTCAGTATCTAATTAAAAATATAAATTTCACTAGATACTAAACACTAATAAGTAATAATGGAAAAATACAATTCGCAAAAAAAATATTATTGATACAAAACGAAATAGATTATGAATATCTTTCAAAAACTTAGATATCCGGTTCGTTTTCGTCCCTAGTAAGAACACATGCATAAATTACATGACAAAAAAAAGAGAACCAATATATACGTACAAAGCTTGAAAAGTGAAAAATCAATGTCTAAACATTTGGTCGAGGATGATGGTCAATGCCATGGCCACACGAGGCTCCATCTCCGGTTCAACTATAAGTTTAAACACATCTTTGCCAAAGGAAACTCCTCCAACCATTGCCTCTTTCCTCTTGATCTCCGCTGTTTTCTTCTTGTTCCTCCTCTCGTCCAATATTTTGCAGCTTCTTTGGCTGTATGATCCTTCTATCTCGTATAGTACCGTCTTCTTCGAGCTAACTGTCACCAAGCTCCTCTTGTTTGTCATTATACCAATGTTTTTCTTTGCTGTAAATATAGGGTTTCTTTGTGTTTCTCCATCGTATACCATCCAATAATCTCCAAGGCTCAACTTCTGATCAAATAAAACAAAAAAAAAGGAAAATAAAGATTAGTTTGGTTATCTTTTGAACAATAAACATAAAAGACTAATTTGGTTCAAGACTTTGGATCTTAAGTTATAAAGAAGCTAAGACCATCATTATCTCTGGTCTTTTAACCGAGGTTCTTAGTTTCGGATAAGAGACGGTTCTTAGTTTTTAAATTGTTTGTTAAATAAGAGATATAAGAACCGTCTTTTAACCGAAAAGTGATGAAAAAAAAAATGTCAAATCATAAGGTAAGAAACTCGGTTAAGAAACCATGGATAATAATGTTCTGAAGAGAGATAGAGAAGACAAGTACCTTGCGGCGGATGGAGAGGAGGGGTAAGCCGGAAGCGTCCATAAGGACGATGTTGTCTTTAGGACAGTTCATGTAGTTGTCGACCCTAAAGACAAGATCTCCATTGGAGTTGTAAACTGTGAAACCATCGCAGTTGAAGAGAAGGGACTTCTTCCACACCGTTAAAACGACAGCTTCTTTACTATCGCACAAGCTCTCCTCGCAAGTGTTTGGGAACTTTGGGTGAACTTTTGTCATTGTCTTTTCTTTGTGGGTATTGATGATTTTCGTTGGAGAAGATTGAGTTGATGTTTGATAATGAGAAGAGGTCGTTGCGTGTTTATATATACAAGTGTATAAAGAGAGAGAGAATGTGGTGCTCACATGAAAAGAATGGTCTCATCTTCTTGTTTTCCACTAGAGAGAGATATCCTTTTCAGTCTATTATTATAAGATATCTAGTCTTTTTAATTTATGTCATTATTTTATGCATTAATGTAAATTAATGAATTCCTTTCTATGATTAAATGTTATAGTATTGTTTTTAAGTTCACCTAAACTCCAACACAATATTATATAGGAGCCTTGTATTTTAATTACTGATTCGACCAATATTGGCCCTACAAAATAGCTTATGGTCTCGTGGTTAGTATTAATCTAATGGTAATTCTAGTTATGTATTAAAAAAAAATCCAATTGAGAACTCAAGTCTCTAGTTGATATGGTCGATGTTTTAGAGAAATTTATGAATATAACACGATTGTTATATATTGTTGGCAAATTTACCATTTAAAAGATTGATTAACTAAGTACTCTATTCAAGGAAAATTATATATACGTTTAAATTAAGATTTGTTTGCTAATATATATCATCATTTATTAACTCTCTCTTTTGTGTATCTTATATACTTTTTAGACTAAGATAATACTTTCTTTATATTTTCTAATCTTTTTTGGCGTTCAACACTTGTCTAATTGTTCTCTCTTTACTTGTTCATGTAAAGTTTTTTTTTAATTATTAACAGATAATATTATTGTTTCCAAAAAAAAAGAGAATCTATGCCAACCAAAACCGACGGGTCATAATCCATCGTCATTTCCAGTGCATCCTTTTATAATGGAAAACAGGAATTTCTATATGAAATATTCTTTGTCTTTTTAAAGTTATAACTATTATGCCAGTATGCTCTAAAGTTGAACCCAAAGGCCAAAGTAATACTATATGATATATCTACTCTCTATGGTACTCTACATGTAAATTTGTTATTCTTGTATATCATATCTTATTTTAAAGAACACTTTGTAGATCAAACTTCTTGCATGTCCCAGATATTGGCTAGACCAATTACATTTCCAATATCAGATAATATATATTTATAACCAACAAAGCTTTGAATTATTACCATGATCATTCTGAGCCAAGGGGAAAACATAATCTAGTGGAAGATAAGGACGAGTGGAAAGACAAGGTCAAAGTTGCAAACATGGACATGAAATAAAGAAATTGAGTTTTGAACCAATCCTTGTTTTTTTTAATGATATGATGGAAGGACCACCATAAATATCATCAGTCATCATTATAAATAATTAGGCATAAGAAGAAAGTTGTGGAGGAGAAGGGATTAGCGGTGGGAAGAGAAAAGAAAAGAGACCACCCCAACAATTATTTTAACTTAAAATTTCATATTCTTATTATTTTCCTTCTGATATTTTTGCACGTCCATTGGTATAATCTAATGTTCCACTTACGTTGACCTCTCTGTCTTACAGTTTTTTTTTTTTTAATATTCCTTTCGCTATCTGTCGTTTGTCTATAAACAAATAAGATTGCGGGTTCTGCGTCATTTGTACACAAAAAGCGATTACCACCTTTGAGAGGTAAAACGCAAAAGTTAAAAAAAACAATGTACGCTCTGCACGAAGAATATGTTCTCCTGCTCTCTCTTTAATGCACTGCAGTAGTGTAAAAACAACTTACCAAATCTGATTCCTCATCTTATAGTAGCTTTTGTTTTGTATCATATGATTGATCATTTTGCATCCTACCTCGTACGTCATATCATCAAATGGGCATTATGTGAATGAAACTTTTTAAAGTAAATCCTTGGAAACGAGATATATTCACTACCAACTGTCAGATGTCTCTATTGAGAATATAAGTAGACACACGAGGAAAGAATGGCACACCTCTTGGCCAAAAATCATATACAACATCAAAGTCTGGTTACATCTTTTTCTTCTTCTACTTATATCATATTAAAGCTGATTTTCAATCATCTTCATATTACGTCTCTTAAATATCAATTAGCTAATCACTTTTAACCCACTTCCGCTAGCATTTCTCCTGCAATGCATTCGGGTTTATTCACCCCCACACTCCAAAAATGAGATGTCGATTTAACCACCACTCTAAATCTTTTTTCTTTTGCGTGTGTGACCTGCTTCTAAAGCATTGGCCCCGTGTATAGCTTTTTTACTTACTCTCTCATCAGGGATTCACGTTACAGTCATTCAAGAATCTATCTTCCCGGTTCAGATGCTTTCTCCAATAGCTTTTGTACTGTGGGATTCCTAGCTCTAGCCAGGGCTTCATGTTCCCATTGTAGTGTAAAGTGGCTGCGTTTTTTATCGTTTGGGTGTTGATGTAGTAGTCATAACCAAGCCCTGATACAACCCATTTGTCGTCAAGAGCATAAACTTTGTCTTGAAACGTAAGCAAAGTTGCTTGCAATGCAATTGCTTCTCTCGACTCACTTCCACCACTCATCTGCTGCACAAAGCAAAAGAAAGTCATCGCTCATAAGCATACATTTATCACCTCATAGTTTCTCCTTTTTACATTGTTTTCCAGAACACTGACCTGTTTATAAAATTTAAGGTAGCTCTCTGAAACTCCCAATTGCCTCCATCTAGCAAGATCAATGACATTCAATCCAGACATCCATAGACAAGCATTAGGATCAAAATTCCCTCTCTTGAGACTCTTTAGCTGACCCAATCTCACAGAGCACGACTTCACTGCGCCATTCACTTTTCCTTCCATATCAAGCTCCCAAAGGGGAGACAAATCTCGCTGCACTACAACGTCATGATCCAGAACCACAACCTTTTTCAACTTGTGAAATATCTTTGGAAGAAGATAGTGAGATTGAGAGAAAAGGGATAAGTAGTATGTTCTATTCCCTCGTGACGCCAAATTGTCACCACTGGTGAAGGAGACACGGAACTCCGCAGGCAAAGACAGCTTCTTCATATCAGAATTGCCCAGCTCGAGTTTTTCAATGTTCAATACTTGAATAGCTGCTTGTTTGCAGGGATTCCTGATAAACCATTGTTTCATCGCAAAGTAATTCTGCTCGTCTGTCAGTACATGGAATACAAAGTTTTTACTTTCCTGAAACATCAACAAACAACCAAGAATTAGATATAAGGTGTTCTATGACTGCAACAAGAAGAAAATAACCCAAAGTAAAGGAACTAGATTTAATGCCTACCCTTGCGTGTAAAGCCGTTGAGTTGATGACAACGGAAGATGCAAGTATATTGTCGGATATAATAACAAAGTGAAGCAATGAGGGATCTGAAAATTTGTCACTATCATCAACTTCAATTGGAGATGACTTGAAATATTCCACAGTTAGTCTCATTGACAAGCAATGAAGACTTTTAGGCATTGTCTGTACTGCAAGCTGGTAGAGGAACACACTCTGTTTCATGTGGAAGCTAGCTTCATCCTCAGTCAAATCCAGGATCTGTCTCAATTTCTTGTCAACATTGTTACAGTCAACTGGAAAAGACTTTGCCCTTGAAATTACGGCTTCCATCTTCTGAAACTTTTTATCAACCCTGACAGATCAGTGGAACGAGATGCACAATAAGTACATCTATACTTTAAACCTTCACCTCAAAGATAACAAACAACATCATCTCCTATCTTCTATTACATTAATGAATTGATTCTTATGTTGGTTTAAGATATTGGCACAGATAACGCTTCAAATAGAAGTAGTTCTGGGTGTGCTGCACATTGTACAGATGAAAAGAGAGTGTTACGATTGAGATTTTCTATAGCACAAAACGTCTGAGAACAAGTAAACCACTAGAAATCAGGACGCCCAGACAAGATTGACTGCAAACTTGGAGAGATTCATATGACTACCATCCAACTCTAAGGAGCTAACTATCAGTGCAAACATGCTTAAACCCAAACTGGTGAAGAACTTACTGTGGTGGGAGGTCAGCATCTGCTGAACCTTCACTAAGAATACGCTCAAACTCTTGGATATTTTGTTTCATATCCCGAGTTAACTTGCTTTGAGAAGGCATTTTAGCAATACTTGGATAGTATGCCCTAGCCACAAATAGGAGGTCCTTCATGTGCTTCACCTTAGCATCTTTCAACGGTTCCTTATTTTCCTCCCTCCAGAGGCAGTAGCTTCCATATTTCAGTTGACAAGTTCTCTGAGTTTCATCAGCATTTACTATTGCTCCCTGAACACCTTTGTGCGAGGTATTTACTATTGCCCCATGAACACCTTTGTACGAGGCTTTGGTTTTTGTTTTCTGTTCAGAGAATAAACCAGGATAAGGTTAACTACGACCATTGGTGAGAGATTAAAAGACTAGTAAAGAAACCACGTAATTTATTTGTACATTTGCAGGGCTTGGCTTGGCAACAACAGCTGGGGACACTGGTAATCCTACAGATTAATTAATGGACCAGACATAACGTTGCAGATCAGAATCAAAATAAGACACTGGGAGAGGAATTTGAAGAAAGTGGAACTTGTAAAGTAGACCTCTGTTTTTAGAATCAGTTATGCTTGTCCCATTCATAACTCTGGAATGCACGTTTACGTCGCTTTTCTAGCATGTGAATAAAGAAACCAAAAAAAGTTAGTATAAAAATTGTTACCAACACTTTAACCATCTCAACCAAAGAACCAATATTCCTAACTTCACCCAGTAAAAATCTATATGACGCAACATAATTCATAATGCATTTAAACTTTCCAGTCACATTCAAATTAAGAAAAAAAAATCATTCATCTAAAATTTTCTACCACTTAAGTAACATCACAAAAGTGAGTAACAACAGCCTCTTGACCTCTAGTTTATTTGTCGGGCCAGAAAAGTTTTCAAGGCAACTAGCATAGTTTTCCATAAGTCACGCAGTAATACAACTTTTCTTTCAGGAGCACTGTGGCCAACCTGGTACACATACTATTTGGTCAGATCAAACTACAAAGCCTATACATGTTCACATCACTTGAATGACAAGACGGGAAACATTAACGCCAAGAACTATGACCCAATATATCCTTCAATGAGAGAAAATCAAACGTCTATAGACCAGATCTGTGTCAACTTCAGGTTTCCAACCATTATAGAGCTTTAAATCTACGGAAGCTACAGGAAGAGATGTAGTTTTGAAGTAAGGAAAAAAAGAAAGTCGATGCCTTTGAATCTACACTGAAACAAGTGGAACCCGAAAGGACCAACCTTTGGAAGCACTGGATTGATTCTATGGAGAACCTCATCGACTCGGACAGATAGATCTCTCTGGGAATGTTTAGTAGCATTGACTCTGCTTAAGCTATCAAACTGAGTCCAACAAAAGAGCGTTAGAACATTACTCTTTCCCACATAAAGAAACCATCAAGGAAAAACAACAATGCTTACAGGAGAAGACGGTCGAACAGTGACGAATCCTAAACAAACAAAAAGAGAGAGAAGATGTGAGATAGATCTGAAACAGAGATCGAAGAAAAAAAGCGAGAGAGATAGAAATTCAAATTACCAGGAGAGTGAAAGCCGTTGTGAAGACCTAGCAGGAACGCAAGAGGAACAAGCGTAGATAAGATGATAAGAACCAATACTCCAATAACCAAAACTCTCCACCGGCGTTTTCCTCCGCCTCCTCCGCCTTTCATATCTCCGGTTACAGATTCAAATCAAATGCCTCCTTACGAACGCATTGGATCCCAAAGATGTTTCTCTAACACTCAAATCCACACTCTGCCAATGTATCTCTCTGCTTTCAATCTCTATCTTCCTTCGCTCTATACTTTGCCCGATCGCATCTTCCCTTTCCTTTGCTTTTGCTACTTACACGGAAGAAGAAGACACCCCAACTCTGTTTTCGCACGTGTGAACCTGTCTCTGCCGTTCGATTATTCATCCAACTTTGCGAGATCTATCTCCATATCGTGACACGTGTTTTTCTCACACGGTGGTGACTTGTTTTTCATTTTGTTATTTTTTTACTCCCTCCGTTTCATATTACTTGTTGTTCTAGGTTTTTTCACACATATTAAGAAAACATATGATTTTATATATTTCCAAAACAAAAACACAATTACCTATACACCTAACCATATTTCAACCAATAAAAAAATAAAAACACAATCACCTATGAATCTTATTAATGAATTTTGCATTGAAACTCTAAAACGACACTTATTTTGAAACGAAAATTTTTTCCTACAACGATAAATAATATGAAACGGAGGGAGTATTACTTACAGTCTCCCCCCCCGACAAATCCAAAACACCGGGATGCCTATAAGGCTATGATTGGGTCAATAGATTGGGCCTCGTTTATGTTTTAGTGGGCTATATGATTTGTGTGTAAGCCCTATTCGCTATTCTACTTGGTGAGAAAAGGCATCAAACATTTTACAACAAAATTTTAACCAGAAATATGTACAATTCCAGTGGTCATCGATGTGGGAACAAGTCCAGTTGAGGTGAATAAAGATTCATTCATACAAGAGAGCATGAAATTGATTCTTATAGTTGGTGGATCCTTGGCAGGTAGTTAGTTGCATCTTACATCCAAGGATGAATGATGAGTCAAGCAAGAGGTGTCACACGACATAGATGCTTGCTGCAATCTCTACACGTGTTTGCTCAAAAAGTGTGGGAGAGAAGAATCTTGATAAGACTCTTTTAATTCGGTTTGCGGTTTTGTCAATAAATACAGCTGACAATTTAACCAACCCAAACCACCCAATTTCGTTTCGGTTAAGGTGTTCCGGTCCGGCTCTAGCTAAAAAAGATTAATAATAAGAAAAGATTCCTCGTCCGAGTTTCTTCTAAAGAGAAGAAACGTCAGTGAGATAGAGATCCGATCTACGACCTGACCTCTGTAAATGTGAAGCAAACAAACAAAACAAAGAAGAAGAAAAAAAATCTGAGATCACAAAAAAAACAAGAGAGAAATGGTTTGGGAGAAAGAGAAGATCGTCGGAACTTGTTTACTCGGAGGAGCTGCCTTCGCCGTAGGAGCTTCCTTCCTCCACCTCTTCATCAAAGGCGACCTTCCTTTAGGCTTAGGGTTAGGCACAAGTTTGGTTTCCCCCTTCAGAAAACGCAAACCCGTTCGCGTCTACATGGACGGTTGCTTCGACATGATGCACTACGGCCACTGCAACGCGCTAAGACAAGCGCGTGCTCTCGGTGACCAATTAGTCGTCGGAGTTGTTAGCGACGAAGAGATCATAGCTAATAAAGGACCTCCCGTTACACCTCTTCATGAGAGGTCTGATTAATCCCTAAGCATAGTTTACTATCCACGTGGCCACACATTTTTTTCGTGTTGACTTGCATATCCGGTGGACCGAGACTTAACCGACTAACTCTCGGGTGTCTGACTACCGATTCCAGTCAGACACTCATAATAAAATTAGCATAATAAAATTAGATACTTTTGTCGTCTTGTCACACGTTAGGACAATTGATTCAACTGATTCAAACCTGCAACTCTTAGAGTTATGCGGGATGCCATGTACCACCCCACCACTAATACGTGATTGTAGCTTTAGTGTCTTGGAATTTGTTTTGAATCTTGGGTGGCCTAGCTTCCCAAAGTCCGCCTACCACTAAACCACCATACTACATACTATGTGTTGTTTGGTATATTTAATTGCCTTAGGATTGTTTTGATTTATGTTGTTGTGTTAGGATGATAATGGTGAAGGCGGTGAAGTGGGTGGATGAAGTTATACCTGATGCTCCTTACGCTATCACTGAGGAGTTCATGAAGAAGCTGTTTGATGAGTATCAGATTGATTACATTATCCATGGGGATGATCCTTGTGTTCTTCCCGATGGAACTGATGCTTATGCACATGCCAAGAAGGCTGGGAGGTACAAGCAGATTAAGCGTACTGAAGGAGTTTCCAGCACTGATATCGTTGGTAAACTGAAGAAAGATACAAACTTGCATCATTTCTTTGACGGCTTAGATTTTTTTAGAAGTTTTGACTTTTTTTGCAATCTGTGTGTAGGTCGCATGCTTCTTTGTGTGAGAGAAAGATCTGTTAGTGATAGTCATAGTCATTCTTCTTTGCAAAGGCAGTTCAGCCATGGGCATAATAGTCCTAGGTTTGATGACGGAGTTTCTTCTGCTGGTACTCGCGTCTCACATTTTCTTCCTACTTCCCGCAGGATTGTTCAGTTCTCCAATGGCAAGGTATGCAAGTCTTAAAGAGTTTCTTTTTTATTAGTTCGTTAGTTGCTTGTGTATCTACCGGTTGTAGTATGTGGAAGTGTGTATATCTAGAGCTATAGTATTTGTTACTTTATGATTTATGATCAAGTAGGTTGAACAGGTATTTGACCCTTTTGTTCCTAATAGCTATCCAAGTGGCTCTGAGCTTGTTGTTCTCGTAGTTGTTTTGATTATTGAAAAGAATTGGTTCAAACCGCAGTATCATCAGTTTTCCTCATCGTTATGGGGAACACTGTCTGGTTCACCTTTGGTTCTTCCTTTCTGAAACATGATTAGCAAGTTACTAGCTCACTCTTTCTATGAAAGTTTCACCAATCGTTGGACGTACTTTTTATATGTTTATCTACGTATTTCTTTTTAAATGACAGAAAGTTGCTTCACCCCTCATTTTATGCCTTACTTCAGCTCATACCCGCTATGTAACTTGAGATTATTTTTCTTTGATAGATTCACGTTTCCCTTACTTTTGTCATTTTACTTCATCTTTTCATTCTCTTTATCATATTGTATCTGGAGTTGATTAATTTAAATGCTTATGGTGGCAGGGGCCAGGACCTGATGCACGTATAGTTTACATAGATGGTGCGTTTGATCTTTTCCATGCTGGCCATGTTGAGGTATAGTAAGTTACTTAGTGCAATTAAATTTGTCAAGTCGTTATGCTCAGTATGCTATTCAGTATGATATATCTGAGCTCTAATCTATAATTCAGCTACATATGGATGCGTATCGTATATGTTTGTCGACTAATGCAACTAGAAACCAACCAATATTGAAAATCTAAGGGAAAACTCATTTTTCTGCCAATGTTAATTCTTGTTCTTGATTTATTCAATTTGTACAGATTCTCAGGCGTGCTAGAGAGCTTGGAGACTTTCTTCTTGTTGGAATACATAATGACCAGACCGTCAGGTTCATAAAAGCTCAATTTTGGCTGTCTGCTTTATTGTGTGATTGTCTCAGTTTTTATTTGGTTATCTTTTCTTTTCGTTTACTGGCAAGTGTTATGGGGAAGATCATATTAATTGGTGATGTTAAGTCTTGGTAGTGTTTAGAAGTTTAAATGTGTGCATCTTCTCTGCTTGAAATCGTCTTATGTTGCTGTGCAGTGCTAAAAGAGGAGCGCATCGCCCAATCATGAATCTCCATGAAAGGAGCTTAAGTGTTCTGGCATGCCGCTATGTAGATGAGGTGATAATTGGTGCTCCATGGGAAGTGTCGAAAGATACGGTGAGCTTACTCTGCTCTTTACTTGATAATAAATACCCAAATGGCTTTTCATGAAAAGCTAATTTTGACAATGATTTGGATATACTGCAGATCACAACATTTGACATTTCACGGGTGGTTCATGGGACAGTAGCCGAGAGCGATGATTTTGAAAGGGTAAAACTAGATTCATATATGAGCAAGTGTATATATATTAAGGTAAGAGACAATAGAGCTGCCTTTTCTGAGAATATGGTTTGATGATTTGACAGGAGGAGGAGAATCCGTATGCAGTACCAAAAAGCATGGGCATATTTGAAGTTCTAGAAAGCCCACTTGATATCACAACGTCGACCATAATCAGGAGGATTGTTGCGAACCATGAAGCTTATCAGGCAAGTTACTTTTCTTCTTATTGTTGGTATAGTTCACCAATTGTCTGACACAATCTTTGGTATATGTGTAGAAACGTAATTTGAAAAAGGAAGCTAGTGAGAAGAAGTACTACGAGCAGAAGGCTTTTGTATCTGGCGACTGATAGAATCAAAATCTTCTGGATGCAGTTTCTATATAGGATGTTTCTGGATGAGACTACATATGACATTCTGTTCTCTAGTTTATAGTTTTTTACATAAAGAGAGGCATTTGATGGTTTTTGCACCCAATTGCCTTTCTTTTAGTATCTTTCACTTTTGGGATGTTTCATCATAATGTTTTTTTCGTTTTTGCGTACTGCAAATATTGCAGGATTGTATCTGTTTAGTGTTTTAGTATCTCAAAATAAAACAAAGAACTCTGTTCCCTGACTCATTTTGATTCTCACATGCATTGCAGTTAACTCGTTTCTTTGTGATTTGCTCTAAGCATCTCATTGCACAAATTTTTAAACTCTTATTAACAAACAAAGTAGGTTACATGGTCCAACCAACAACTGAGATAGTTAGCAGATACTCTAGTAACTAAATCACGCAGAAGTGATGGATGAAGGCTTAGAGAGACTTGAAGTAGAGGTGGTGATCAGAGAAAAGAACCCTAAAAGCTAGCTTGCATCTACACTTCAACCTAATTACAAACCCATCTCCAGATCTCTCTATCCTCATCCCTTCTCCACAATCTTCTTCTTCTTCCTCACAAGCATCATAGTTAGTAGTCTCTTCGCGATTGAGCTCTTCAAAAGCATCATAGTTAGTAGTAGTCTCTTCTTGATTGATCTCCTCCACGTGATTGTTCACCATCTTCATCGTCTGTTATTTTACCAAAGAGTCTTGATTAGTAGTTAAAACTATAAGAGATGAAAGATTTAAGTGCTTTAGTTATATAGCAAGCAACCTCTGTAGCAGGAGGCGACGTTTCTTGCTTCTCTAAAACAGAGCTTTCTTGGCAACAACGGATGTGGCCGGGGGTGAGATTCGGGTCGTCGATGGTGGAGGAAAGGGGCTCCGGGTAGGTGAAGTGAAGAGGAGAGGTGATAAAGATTGGGTCTTGAGAGGAGATTCGCCTGCGTTTGGGATGATCAGACTCGTCGGAAACAGGGGAGGAGCGTTTCAAGGGACTGATATCAGGAGAAACGGCGGAGAAGAAGGAGGAATCATAAGGTGGGGAGGAGAGGCGGAGGAGTGAGAGATCAATGTCGTTGATGCTCAGATTCTTACGGTCTTGCATCATCATCATCATCTTCCTTATCCTTCTCGCTAGTTTCTCTGGAAACGAAAACAAGTGTGAGGACTTTGAATACATATATAGAGAGAGAAGGGTCAATGTAACGTAACGACTAACGAATAAAAAGGGCGGGCGTGTTGAAGTCAATCTATCCGTGTTCGGTTTAAAGATCCCGGTTTAGGTGAGAGTGTTTAGTTTAGACTTTAGATAAGTAGTCATCAATGTATTATTAATGGATAAAAGATTATTTTTTTAATAGAAAGGTTTTAAGGTTCCAAATAAACTACAAGAGCATACGAAACATGTCAATGAGCTAAGACTTCTGTTGTGATTCTCTTCTCTATTGGTGAAGCTTCCCTTTCCTAATGAAGTTTGATAGAAATGAATATAAAATTGGTTCATTTTCACTCCCAAGTTAATTGATCTCCAAACCAAAGTTAACAACTGGCTTTGCTTTGGGAAATGTTGACAACAAAAGTGAAAGAAAAAAAAACTGCATGACTAAATGCTTAGCTTAACTCACATATGAGTAAGGTTTTCTCATGGCTAATAAAGCATTTCACATCTCCCCACACTCTGTAATAACAACAGCAAGCTTAGGCCGGTTGTTTGGTCCAACAGCCACGTTCTCAATCTTCCGCATCACCAATAAACCATCTCCCAGCACTCTCTGTTTATAACAAAAAGAACAATTTGCAATGAGTCATAACAACACTGTAACAGATTTATGTGCACAAGGGTTCATGAGTTAATGCTTCTGCTTCAACTATTTATGGCTTTAAAGTTTTTCCTACTGAGACAATCTCCGTTATTACCACAAAGGGAGAACTAAGCTTCTGGTCTAATAATATCATGCAATACGTGGATGTGAAAAGAGGACATACCCCAAAGACAACATGCTTGTTGTCAAGCCAGTCGCATTTTGCACAGCTGATGAAGAACTGCAATTCAAAAGAGCAAAAGGTGTAATTATAGGCTAAATGAGAACATTATATGCCCATCCACTTCCAGCTACTAACACATCCTACTTCCTTTTTTTTTAAGTTTACCAATTAGATTAGCATCACAGTGAAAGAGCAGAAGACATCAAATGCTCACTGCTTTGTATTGTAAGTAAGGCAATTACAATGAGACTGAAATTACCTGGCACCCACTTGTGTCTGGCCCACTATTTGCCTATAAGAAAAGAAAGAGAGCCGTAATATTAGTGATCAAATTTCTTTAACAAAGACAGGGATTTGACTCATGACTCATTAAGGTGAACTGATTCAACATATTCACTGCATTTAAAGGAAAACAAGTTCAGAAAAGCTAATAGCATACCATGGACAGCAATCCTGGTCCAGTATGTTTGGCAGTAAAGTTTTCATCATCGAACTTGTGGCCATAGATTGACATGCATCCACTACCATCATTCTGCCGAGTTTGAGCATTTTAGTAAGAAGAGAAGAAACCAAGAGAGATTCTAATAATGAGCCACGAACACAAAAGATAGAAAGCCACCAGAAACTAGTTAAAAGGGTAATTACTGACCTTAAGAAAATCACCACTTTGAATCATAAAATCCTTGATGACTCTGTGAAACTGACATTCTTTGTAACCAAGAGGCTTCCCAGCCTTTCTGCATTCACACCAACAAATCCGAGCCAAACCAGATTAATCAAAGATGAGATAGTAAGTACTCAGAGCTGTCCACTCATCTCTAACAATCTAGAGTCTAAACAATTTTGATCTACGCTTAGGTAGCAAGGTGCAAGAAACATATGCATAAAAAAGCACAAACTCTAGACTTAAGCATGAAAGAAGCAACAAGTGCATGACTTTATGCTCTAAAACATCTCATAAATCTCGTGAGGCGATGCAACATACCTGAGTTCACCAGTACAGAACTGCCTGAAAGATGAAAGGAGAAGACTTTACTTAAGGATCAGAGGATATAGAGAAGAAGAAGTAAAGAGAGAGGGTGGAGAGGGAGGACCTGAAGTTTTCAGCTGTTTTGGGAGCAATGTCGGCGAAAAGCTCCATTTTGATACGACCGGAGGGGATACCACCAATAGAGACGTCGAAGAAGACGACTGGGTTTTTAGGGTTCGGTGGTCTGACATGCCACTCCACGTTTCCACCGCCGCTTGAAGGAGCTGCTGATGTTGCTGTTGGTGCAGCCACGATTCCTCCTCCTCCAGAACTCATCAGAACACAAACGTTTCTTCTCTATCTGACTTCGGAAACAAAAAAAAGAGAGAGACTTTCTTCTTCTTTCGCTCCGTCTCTTCTGCTTTAATAATCGATTCTCTTCTCCGACCAACGCCTAAACAAAACAGTAGTGAGAAAGCTGTTCTATCTTATTGGGCTCAGATTCGTACTTATTTGGGCTTTAAATTTAAGATAGCGAAATTTGCAAGAAAACCCTCCAACTTTCTATTCGTTTGCAAAAAGAGTTTTCATTTTTGACTTGGAAAAAGAACGATTTGCATGTCTAAAATAAAACTGATCCGTTACATATTTTTTTCTTAAGAGATATTTTGCAGATAGATAGGATTTTGGAGATTTCCTAAACCAAATGAGTGGCTCATCTCATCTCCCACCAAATCACATAACAAAGGGCTCCTCTCCTCTCCACAAAACCCTTTTTCCTCCTGTGTTTTTGGAGTCATCTTCCTCTTTATTTTTCAAAGTCTCTTTCTCTTTGATCCTAAAACCCTTTTCCCATGGCCTCTATTTCCAGAATTTTGCCCACTGCTGGCAAAGTAAGCCAATGCACTTCGTTGCTTCCTGCTCTTACTACAAGGAGAGCTCAAACTCAATCTTTAGGTATATATAATATCAGAGATCCTCTAGTTTCTACAACGTTTCTCTCTTTTTCTTGTTTGCTGAATCATTTTTGAGTGTGTGTGTTTTTCAGATTCTTTCAAGTTGTTTCCTGTCAGTAAAACTGGAATAAGTTTGAGGATTCAGAGGAGTAAACCTTTAAGCTCTGTCTTTGTTCTTGATTCAGCTTCCTCCAGGTACTTTTAGGGACTAGATAGAGTTCATGCGTTGATGTAATCTGCTCCAGTTAGATGTGTGACGAGTTTAAAGTTTGTTCCTTTCTTGTTTTTATCCGATTTTGTCAGTTTTGAAGATGTTCATTGTATTTTTTTACAGGAGCAGTAAGGTTGCTTGCAATGCGGCTGCAGATTTGTCAGGTGAAGGCTCTCCTAAGGAACTTAGTCAGTATGAGAAGACTATTGAGCTTTTGACGACTCTTTTCCCACTTTGGGTACCTTCTACTCTACTTTGCTGAACTCTATATGCATGCATTTGATTTCTCACAATGGTGAATGTTTGTTTGGTGTGCAGGTGATTTTGGGAACACTTGTTGGCATCTTCAAGCCATCTTTGGTATGCATCTTCTTTGTTTAATCTTATTACCAATCTGTGTTTCTCCTGGCGCTAATAGATTAAGTGTCTTTTTGGTAGGTTACATGGTTGGAAACAGACCTCTTCACTCTAGGTCTGGGGTTTCTCATGCTTTCCATGGGATTAACTCTTACCTTTGAAGATTTCAGAAGATGTTTACGTAATCCATGGACGGTGAGACCCAATGAACCACTAGTGTGTGTATCTATTCTTTGCTCTTACATATGTTAACATTTTTGGAGTCTTTGTGCAGGTGGGTGTTGGTTTTCTTGCTCAGTATATGATCAAGCCAGTGCTAGGTTTTCTCATTGCAATGGTATTTTTCCCTTGATTAGTGTCTATCAAATCAACTTTGATGAACTCTATATGAAGTTGATGATTGTGGAGGAGGCAACTAATACAAATCTTTTCTGTTTTTTTTTTTATGTTAGACTCTTAAGCTTTCGGCACCTCTTGCGACTGGTCTTATCCTGGTGTCATGCTGCCCTGGAGGACAAGCGTCCAACGTTGCAACTTACATTTCCAAGGGGAACGTTGCGCTCTCTGTACTCATGACAACGTATATATACTTCTATTTTCACTTGTTTTTTTTTTGTTTTTTTTGTTTTTGTTCTTGAGTGTGGTTAGAGGCCTCAGTTTTTCTGTTCTCTAATATTTAGGTGTTCAACCATTGGGGCTATTATAATGACTCCTCTTCTCACTAAGCTTCTTGCTGGCCAGCTTGTTCCCGTTGATGCTGCTGTAAGTTTTCTTGCCCACTATTTTGCTGTAGTTGTAGCTTATAAGATAACATTTCATTAAGCCAGACTATGAGTTACCTTAATTCAGTATAAGTTAAATGATTAAAGTAGAAAGAAGCAAAAGTATAAGTGTATAACGAGAGCTTATGGATCCACTTTGTTTATATCAGGGACTTGCTGTTAGCACTTTTCAAGTAGTGTTGGTACCCACTATTGTTGGAGGTAAGTATTGTGCTAAGTGTTTCAAGAACAATGCTTTTGCCTATGCTCCTTAGGGACTTACAAGTCTTTTATGCATTGTGTGACAGTTCTGGCCAATGAGTTCTTTCCTAAATTCACGTCGAAGATTATTTCAGTAACACCGCTCATCGGAGTCATTCTGACCACTCTTCTCTGTGCTAGCCCTGTAAGTAAATTCATATAACCAGAAACATTTCTTATATTGAATGTTTAGGAGTGAAAGTAGTATTGACTCTTGAATTTTTTTCGCTCTTGTGAAAAGATTGGACAAGTTTCAGAGGTTTTGAAAACACAAGGAGCTCAACTTATACTCCCTGTGGCACTCCTTCATGCTGCAGCCTTTGCTATTGGCTATTGGATTTCAAAGTTCTCATTCGGCGAGTCCACTTCCCGCACTATTTCTATAGAATGCGGAATGCAAGTAAGTTCATTTTCTCCTGCACCAATATATACGTATTGCCGTTTTTGTTTTGTTACAGATTCTTTATTAAGAAACGTTATTGTTTTTGTGAACCGCAGAGTTCAGCGCTGGGGTTCTTGCTTGCACAAAAGCATTTCACAAACCCTCTAGTGGCTGTTCCTTCTGCAGTCAGTGTCGTCTGCATGGCTGTAAGTTTACATCATAGACATCACTTTTTTGAACCAAGTGTTTATGTTCAATGGCATTGTTGTAACTATGTTTGATTGCATTCTGCAGCTCGGCGGGAGTGGCTTAGCCGTGTTCTGGAGAAACCAACCAATTCCGGAAGATGACAAGGATGACTTCAAAGAATAGGAAATCTATTTGTGTGGATTGTTGTAATGTTTGTAGACTTTGCTCCCTTGGGTTTTTATTGAAAGACATAAAACAAGATCTGTGTTGAAAAGACGAAAACAAGATCTTGCATGTTGAATTTGTGGTCAATTTTTGTATGATTTATCATACTGAACCAGATTATCCATCTATTTGTATTACTACTGTATTTGGCAAGTCATCGCCTCTGCTGAGCCAAGGTATCCGTTTTGGACTTGATGTACATGCTTGCCCAAGACTTGTGCAAAAACGCATTAAACTCACTTGGATGACTGATGTGGCCATTATCCCATCATGCGAGAAGTTTCATTTCCTCCTTGTCCCAACATTTAAGGATGTACAAATTTCTTGAACAAGAGTGATATACCCCTCAAGTGGCTATCCATATCCATCAAGTTTATAATAATTCCTATTGATCACCATACTTGTTTTTATCAGACAAATAATATGACACTTATCTCAGAAGTTGAGTATTTTGATTTTGAAAACCAACGAAATGAAAACTCAGATACAAAATGTAACAGAGAAAAAGCCAGCGGGGAAGCCGTTCATTGTCAGGCAATGCCTACTTTTTAAATCCCTCATGTGCCTCATTACCACTACACCAGAATTTACTCAGTACAGTTTAAGAAGATATCTTACATTAGGAAACAAATGATCTCATCCCTCTGTATCCACTCAAACCTCATCTCATTTCTTCTATTACCCCTCTGCGTAGATAGTTTCATCTCTTCTAATTCTCATCAGCCTTTCCATTCTCACTGCTAACTCCATTGTCCACCTCCATCTCCTTCGATGATTCATCAGCTAACTCTGGCTGCATCTTCTCAGATTCACCATCTTCACCTACAACTGTATCACCCTCCATGTCCTGATTACCGTCTTCGATTTGTGGCATGTTATTCTGGTATTGCTCGTACACGCCTTGTGCCTGTCCCTCCCAAAAGAAAACAGCATACATTAAACAAAACCAGTTTCCAAAACAAAACAAAATTAGTTATCCAAGCTACTAGTTTTGTGTCTTTACCTTGTAGAACTCGTTCATCCTGTCGTGAACTATGTGTGCCATCTCTTCAACATCATGAACAAGATAAGGATCTCCAACTTCCTCTACCGCACGATCTGTATACGCTAATGTGTTCTCACTCAGGTTGAGGCCGAGCCGATCGGGTCTTTTCAGAAGAAGTTGAAACGTTGGTTGCAGTTCATAGCATTGTTCAAAGAGGGAGCGGCGACAGAACACATACAGACCGAGCCTAGCACGTGACATTGCAACTACCAACCTTCTCACATCACGTAGATGTCCAACAAAGCGTGTTCGTACAAGAGAGAGCAAAATAAAATCATTCTGTTGTCCTTGGAACTTGTCCACTGTAGTCACCTGAGAAAATAACAAAACCGAGAAAATCAAAACACCAAAATAGATATGGAAGCAATATATTCACACAATGCATTGTCAAACTCTGCTCGTGTTCCTACATGTAGACCAAGTCATTTACATGATAACTATCATATGAATATCTAAAATATACTTGAATGGATATTTTACCTTGCTAGGCGGGCCGATGAAGGAATAGGGAACACATCGACGGTTGATAACATCACGGATTAAGAGCTTCTGACCATTATATGTGGTCAAAATTGATATCTTATTAGCAGGATATCCTAGCAATCTCATGTATATATAGACACTGACGATATATTCAGCTTCTCCCTGGTTTTGATAAAACCACGGAGATGGTGTTGACTCTCCTCTCCCTTCGTAATCTGGCACATTAATCAACTGATAATCATATGAGAATCCAGCATTTGCTCTGTGAAAGATTGGTGCTTCCTTAACGATGGAAAGGTCTCCCAAGTCTCTGTATCTCCAGTTGTACAGTTTGGCTAAGCTTGGCCTGGCTCTTCCTTGAGCATTAAGCTCAATATACGGAATACCAAGACGCACAAACCTCGTGAACAGACTCTGGTCCATGTGACTGTATTTCTGGAAAGCCATATTCTTCACCACGGGAGGAAGTTGGTGGTGATCACCAATCAATATACAGCGCTTGAGTCGTGCATGGCCATCTTCTTGCCTCTGAAGCAACATTGGTATGAAAGTCTCAATTTCCAAAATCTGAGCACTTTCTTCCATCAATAAGTTATCATACTTGAACCCCAACTTAAGAAAATCTCTCCTCTTTAATGCTGCATGAGTACACGTCATTGCTACAATCTTTGCTTGTTTTGTCATCAGGTAATTTGCTCTATCAGCAGTTGATTTGAGTAGTTCAAAGGCCCTACACTCTTCTAGCTCTTGGAACACTGTCTTGAGATGAGAGAAACAACCTTTAGCTGCTCTCATGTCTTTCTCAAATGACTCCCCACTAAAAACAGGTTTAGGCGTGTCTGAAAAGAATTCTTTGAACGGGAAGCGATCTTGAACAAAAGATGGATTGTTTTCATTTCCAGCACAAGCAGCAATAAATAGCTCCCAACGCGAGTAGACATGAAGCAACCAGAAATACCCAGCTGTTTCACAAGTATAGCCTACATCCTCTGGAATTTGAAGAGATCTTGCTAGTCTCTCAACCTCACTGAGCAGTTCTAAACGTCGAACAAGCATGGCATTGACACGTCCTTGTCTGCTAAAATCAAGATCAGTGGCAAGCTCTTGTTCACCTTGACCCAAACGAAGTAGATACCGCGCTGGCACATCCCTCTGAAAAAACAAACCATGCAACATTTGTATGTCAGAACCCGTTAAAGTTTTAAGCCATAAGATATTACTCCGTATAATAAAAAGAACGCAGGCAGATGCCAGCAGTACCTCCATTATCTTCTCAAAAAGATCATTCAAAGCCTGATTTGAATGAGTGATAATCAAGGTCCTCTGAGAAGGACAGTTGTGATATAGCACATTTAAGATTTGCACTGCTGTATCAGTCTTTCCGGTACCCGGTGGACCAACCACCATAGTTAGCCCAGGCTGAATACCAGAAATAATCGCTCCAACCTGCAGGAAAAGAGTAGGTATGGTTTGATCACAACTTGCAACTAAAAATCATACACCTTGAATCCAAACCATGTGTTGAATGGTATGACGAAAAATTCCATCACTGAGGGGCAAAAAATGTTTTTGAACATCAGGTAAAAGTTTCTTCGAACAAAATTGAATAGCATGAGAACAATATCGTTCAAAGAGACGAACCAAAACCAAATGCTTTACTATACACAATGAGGCGGCATAAAGATGCTGAGTAGCATTTTCGTATGACTTCTGCTATAAGGATATATATGAATTCTAAGATGATCAATTACTTATTATTCAAAGAAGTTTCACGAATAACAGAAGCTTATGAGCATAGCAGAACAATATAATAACCAAATGGTCCTAATAAAAAATCAGTATACTGCTCTGAGGCTATAGAGATTAATAGTACCTGCGTAGGTGTAAATTTAACTGAGTTCTGCTTCGGCTGGTCCTGAGGATAAGGCCCTGGATCAGGTGGGGTATATGCCTCAACGATAAGTTTCTCCTTTGGGGATACATCCACCATATCAACATTGTCTGCTGGATTTGTTTCAGATATCTTATTTCCAGAAAGAGCATTAGCATTCCCTTTTAGTGTCTTTGGAAGAGTGATTCGAAAGGGAGGCCTTGGATCCAGAACTTCAGCACCATCAGCAGTGACGAAAGATACCTAATGTGCAAGAGTTATGTGAGACATGGAAAAAGAAGCAGTTTTGGATAAAATCATATACCACAGAAAATAACTACTAACCTCATAATCTGGAAAACTTTCACTGAGATGATTTGCATCAAGGAAAGTATCTTTGAAGTCCACGGTTTTCAATAGGTTTGGCATATTAGGCCACTGTGCAGCAGAAGGGTTTCCATACCCAAGAAATACATTATGCAACCATTCCGGAACAATACAATATTCGTTCATGAGATCTCTGATAGATTCCAGAATAGCCTTGAAGTTGTTCTCTTTTGGTTTCCTCCTCATTAGTACATTAAATGTGCCATACACATCCTCAGCACCTTTCTCAGCAATGTCTGTAACATCTATGTGATATTGTGCAGCATCTAAAGCGACAGTCACAGTCCTCATTTCACCTTTTGGGGGCTTCCATTCATCCCGTTTAACTTTTCCAGTAAAATCATTCATCAGATTTCCTTCCTCGTCACGGATATCAATGACTTCACAACCACGAACATACTGAAGCCCAAGCCTCTGTGGCACTGTAGCTTTATCAGCTTCCTCCGCACCTAATGGCTCAAATGAAGGGCGTATACAGAGCAAAAACAGTACATCATGCTCTTTAAGGGAATTCCATTCAGACCTTATCTGTGTTCTGTAACTCTTAATATTGAAGGTAACTTCTGCAGTCACAGATGCTGGCTTCTCTTCTCCGATATTAGGCTGTTTCACCTGAGCGATTTTGAATCCATTAATCGGAACGGCCATTCGCGACCAACCACGAAACGCAGTTTCTCCCTCGTTATCTATGTGTGCAAGAAGATGTGGTACAGCTTCCTGTATATCTTCACGAATCTCATAGGTCGATTCTAGACGGAAGAGATTGAAGTTTCTAAGGAGGTAATCGTGGAGAGTTAGAAACTGAAGATTAAGCTTTGGGAGAGCAAGGCAACCTTCCCCAGAATAGTTAATGCTTGGAATAACACTTTCGTCCCACATGATTTGCTCATTTGGGTACAAAGGCAGAGCGTTTATGGCTTCTTTCTGAGACTGTTGCTTCTCAAAGGAGGAGACAACGACCTCAGTCAGAAAATCCTTACTGTCTGCCCAAGGATCATGTCTTGAAACCAGTTTGAGCTGTAAAAAAGTAAATGATAATGAGACCCAATGTAGGTGGCAAGGTGTATTATTGTTGTAAGTGAAGCAATAAGGGAACAAAAGTACATAAATTTTTTTTTAAAACGAAAATCAGCAGCAACAAGATTCCATAAAGATGTGAACCTTACAGATATATACCTTTGAGCAGACAACATCCCTTAAATCTTCAAGAGAAAGAGCAGACAATCTTCTCCGAAGATCAGAACTCTTGTGAACCGAACCAATATTAGCCAAAGCCACATCTCGCAACTGAATCAAACAAGATATCAAAAAAGATGTTAAGACTTTAGAGAAGACAACCCCAAAATATTATTAGAGAATAAGGAAGAAAACCAAAATAAAACCGTGGTACACAAAACTAACTATCTATTAGAAAACCATGGTTACCAGTAAATACCTTAGGTATTTTCTTAAAGGCAAGTAGCTGAAACGCCATAAAACGATCGTAATGAAATTGAAGAGCTTCATCATCAGTTAACTGTGTTCCATCATGATCCTTAATTTCAAACTTTTCGTAGAACTGTAACAAGTCAACTAATTGGGCGAAAAGCTTCCCCTTATCATGTTTGTATAGGACACTCAGTCGACATTTGGCAACAACTGCTATATCCGCCACAAGAGGTCTCAAGTATCTGTAATAATCAAAGATGAAGAGATGGAGAAAGAAATAAATAAGGTCGACAAAATGAATGGTACAGAGATAGACACATTTTGACTTACTACAAATAACTTGTAAAGAGGCCTGATGTTAAATAATAATACCTTCTTGTTGGAAGTTGGTTCAGCATATCAATGAGAAATTCCATGAATCTCTCGCAATATAAGACAGAAGAATCATCGACCAATTGAAAGCCGGCAGTATCATCACCCTCATCCGCAAAAACTCCGTGATCAAGAACCTGGAATAAAATATATGAAGTATGAACCTTGCATAGCTACGCAAAAATAATTGATGAACATAGACAGACCACTTCAGCCTAATAAAAACAGATATATTACCTCGACAAATTCTTCAATTAGGCTTCGAACAAAGTTTGCTTCAGGTGATGAGGATGGATCAAACTGCTCTCCCTTAGACATTGCCTCAGCTGCCCACTTCTTTGATAACCTCTTCCACTTTTTTATTAGATCAGGTTGAAGGCAGAGCTCCATCTACAGTTGTGAAAATCAATGATGACATCAGAGCCACAACAAAACATAATAACATCTTTAACATAATCTGTTTGAAGGCACCCTCTACCTGGAAACGTCCATAAGACAAACTATGCCAAGATTGTAATCCTGCTAGACTTAGAACAGTCTCATTAACCACCGAGTCTTCCAAACTCTGTAACACCACGCAGATGAGGATATAGAAGAAAACAAAAATAGCAAAAAAAGATACCATTTGCGCACAACGGCACAAACTTAAAACAGAAGGTTGAATTCGTGAAATAAACAATCCTGACATACATTTTAACTGTCCGCAATTGCTGATTACTATATCATGTATTTACGGTACTTGTGGCATGTGCAGCAGCAGAAATCAATACACTTTCTACCTAAATAACAAAATTATATTCAAGAAATAGAACAAACCTGGAAAGCATTGATCATGAAAACAAGATAATTTGTCTTCTCAGCAATAGTCAAGTCTCTTCCCTGCAATGGTAAGCCAAAGACAATATGAACATACAAATGTTCAAAGCGGTAATATGTGAATCATTAAAGCACAAGTAGGATCCAAATCATCTTAAAAAGGAACAACTTAAGCAGAAAAAGAACACCACACACCTCTTTAAGGCGAAGAACCTTCTGAAGAAACTTCTTGAACAGATCTTCACGATCATGAAAGCAAATCCAAGCTGCCACATTCTCCCGGAACTATAAAGCGAATATAAGTTCATTCTTTAGCAAATCATTTACAAACACTCAGATGCGAAGAATACAAAGCTTACCTTCTCGTTAATCATAAGAATCATAGACATGACATGCTCAAACGTAGCCGTCTCAGGATCGAAATTAGGCCACAGATAGTTCTCCAAGTACTGACTCACTTCCAGAATCATCACTCGCTGCAACGGAACCGGTTTCCGGCCACTAGTCACCTTCAGCTCCGTCGCGTAAATCTCCTTGACAACTTCCGGATCGAACGGTTTCTCCGGCAGCTTGCCTCCGGTCTTGATCCAGCTCTCCTCGGCGATCTTCGTCAACCTATCCTGCTGAATCTCCGATAAAGTGATGGAGCTCGGCAGATTGGATCCAGGCTTCGCCTCGAGTGGCTTGTCAGCGGGATTGCTAGGTAGCTCGAGTGGATACTCGGCGACTCTGTGGCGCTTGAAGTCATACGTGCCTGTTCCATAGACCTTCGTCATCTTCACACTGAAGATGATAGTACGGCGGGATGTTTAGGGCTTAAGCCTTCGCGGAGGAGAAGTTCGTCGACGTAGAAGATAAAGGGAGGCGGTATTTACGACCCGAACCGACCCGAGTTAATTATAGGGCTGATGGACTTGGGCCGAGATTTGAGCTCGAGAAGTGTTTTAGTCTAATATCAAACCAAACCGGAAACTGAGAATTTTGGAATTGAACCGGAGTAAATATTCAGTTCTCCTAAATTAGCAAAACACGAGACCGTACGAAACCAGAACATGACGACAAAAGGTTCTTTTGTTATTGGGCTTAGAGTAAGATTGGACCCATTTCATTACAAGAGTTCTTAAGATGAATTTTTAACGTAATATAAACACCATCTTTTAACTTAAATTTTAACTTTAATTTTAACTTTAATCGTCTCTTAGCATAATTTAAGATTCGTAGCTTACCCAAGGTTAAAATATCCCCAATAATCATGCATTTAGTGGAGTTGAAGTCTTTTGTAGACCATAGAGGATTTTAACTTTTTAAGAAGAGTCTAAGAAGAGTCTAACTAGTTTGGCAACGATGTTGTGACTTTTTTCATATTCAAGATTCGATGTTTGACATTAATGTTTGATATTATACTTATATTGCAAGTCAATTGAAAGCAACATTAATGTTTGGATATTATAGTATTCAACATTATAACTACATGTCTCGTTTGGTTAACCGGCATAGCAAGTCTTAGTACGTAGCAGCTCTAATCATAACAAGACCACCGATGTCAATGTTCTCAACCACCCCTTTCTCTCGAAGCTAACTGCAGTAACATTATAGTATTCAACACTTTTAAGTGTTGTAAATATTAGGTAATGTGATGCAAAACCAGCCAAATCAGTCGTTGGTTTGTTTGCATCTATTGTTGACTTGAATTGAAAATTTCATTTTTATGAAGAGTTTTGGAGTAACATTGCAAACAATTAAAAGCCGAAGCTTTTCTTATTAACTGAAAGACCATAAAATATATAATATGAAAATCAAACAACAAACAAAGAAATATTAAAGCTAAGATTTGTCTTCATTTGACAACAACTCCAAAGTGTTATCTTTGGATCATGACTCTAATACTTCTATGTATGTATACTAATTTTTTTTTAAAAAAAACAACTAAAAATGCATAATTACAACAATGAAATTGAAATTCTTAATTGAACACAAACATATAATCACACGCATCACATTTTATTCCTTTTAGCAAAGAGTAACGTCTTATGTAATGCAAAACCTTGAAACGTCATTAAGATTTGATCATCCATGCCCACATGTCACAAACCCTGACTATTTCTTTGGCTGGCCTTGACCAGCTGCCGAGCCACCTTTACCTCCTCCAGCAGCACCGCTAGTTCCAGCACCACCGGCAGCACCACCAGCTCCACCGGCGGGAGCACCTCCGGCTTCAACCGTGGTAACTTTAAACCTTTCATCTCTTAACTCCATATTGACACTTAGACTCCTCTGCATAGTCTTTGACTTTGTAAGAGGACGAGAATCTTTCTTGAACTGAGACATAGCGTCTCCGATCATGTTAAAGAAACCAAGAAACTCGTCTTTGGCTCCACCTGGAAACATCTTCTTCAGAAGCTGAAGCTGCCCCACGTAAAGCGCTCTCATATACTCTAATAACATCAAGACTCTCATGTCCATCCTCGACCCTTCATCATCATCACCATAGTTCACATCATCATGACGTTCTTCATAAACTCTGTGGTATATATCTCCCATGTCGCTGTATTGTCTCTTCATGCTCCCACTTCTTAGCCTAGTGGATTCAGAGTCATCGAACAATCCAAAGAAGAGACTGTTCTTGCAGCTGTTGTCTTCTTCGTCTTCTGTGGATTGATAACTCAGAGATTTGATACCAAGATCATGTTTCTTCCCCATAGACATAAGACAAAGGTTGATTCTCCCAAATCTTTTGAGCAGCGTATCTTTGTGTTTCTGCGTTTGTTTTGCTTTGTTTAAAAATGTGTTCAAGATCTGAAGAGGATCTTTAGATATAAAAAGATGAAAGTATAATAGATTTGGAAGCAATCTTTGTGTTCCCGACTTGTCAACACGACGTTGGCACGACTTCTTCAGCGTTGACTAGATATGGGTCCAAAGCATTTGATTTTGTGTTTGGTTTTCAGCCAATAGTGAGGTGACAGTTGTATAAGTTGTGCCACGTTGTCAACCTTCTTGAGTTCTTGGGAGATAAGTGATACATTCATTACACAGATTCATCATAATTTCGAAGACGTGTAGAAGAAGTTGACGATTATTATATAATATTAGAGTACTCATAATGGAGGAGGTTTATCTAATTAAACTTATGTTTATGCTTCTGATGGATTATGTTGAGGAGGGCGAAGTTTGCACGATAATTCTAACTTATAGAACTAAACTATATGATCATGTAGGAAATTTTAATTTATAACTAATTTTAGAATTATGATTTAATTTGTTTTCGGACAGATTCTGCTGCAATATATTTCCAATGGAAAACCATTCAAAATTTCAAATTTTCAAAATTCAATTCATTACAATTTTGTTGCTATGAAATCATGACATGTCGTTAAAAAGTACTCTATTCACATTTTTAGAATAGTAGTGTAAATATTCTATTTTGTTATTCAAGAATTCAAATATTAATACTCCCTATCCTCCTTATTCTAGGAAGCAATATGCGTGAGAAAGTCATATTATACTCTCTGGACACACCTTTGTGGACTAAAACTAAAGAAAAAATATGTCAGTTCTCCAATAACGAAATGCTTTTCGTATGGTTTTGAGTAGATATATGCAGATACCAAACTTGTTTATGTATATTCAAATACAAATTAAAACTATATAATATGAGGGTCCTCTTTGTTAATTTGTGGGGTCAGAGGAGCCAAAAAAATAACTTGAGAGAGAAAGGACAAACGAACATAATGCGCATTATCTTTTGCTCGTGTTACATGGAGAGGTTGGCTCCTCCTACCAATAATAAAAGAGAAACTGGACCGACCATCCAAAATCAATATCTTTATCAGTGCTTGTCCAAATCACAAAAGTTATATTCAAAATATTTCAAGTCTGAACAACATTCACGTAAAGTTATAAAGGCACTAAGACAAAAACCGCATACGTATCCTTAGCCTACTACCATTGAAAAACAAAAGAGAATCTTACGTTTTCTTTTCTTCTTAGTGCTGTAAACAAACAATAGCTTTGTCTTCAGGCAAAGCAAGACTTTGAGAAGATGGTTCAGAGGAAGACTTGTCAAGCAACCGAGTCTTATAATCTCCAGCCTGAAACTCGGTTTGGTCAAGAACATATCAAGAATCTTGGACCTGAGATGATGATGATGAAGAAGCGGACAAAACCTAAGAGGAAGCTTGTAGACAGTCCTGTTTCTAAATCAGGTAAGCCACAGTCAACACCAAAGAAACATGATCTTGTTGTTGTTAAAGGGACATGTATGTCGCCTAACTACATGAAAGGAACCTCTAGTTCTGAGGCAAGGAAGGAGAACAAGAGTAGACTTAATCAGAAGAATCAAACTGGTCTCAAACATGATTCTCGTCATGGAGTTAACAACAAGCCGAGTTCTAGGATCGTTAGAGGTTTGACAAAGGCTCCGAGTTTCAAGAGATGCGCACAGCGAGCTACTTGTTCCTCAACTCTGAAAGACTCCAAGTTTCCAGAGTATCTGATGCTTCATCATGGTGGAACTGATGATGATGAAGTTAGTGGAACCTCTGTCTTGAAAGTCTGTCCTTACACTTATTGTTCACTCAACGGTCATCTTCACAAGCAGTATCCTCCTTTGAAAAGCTTTATCTCCGCGAGGAGACGGAGTTTGAAGTCTCAGAAGATTGTGAAAATGGAAGCTTCTAAGGAAGATGTTGTGGAGATGATGTATGTAGAGACTATTGAGGTTGATGTTGGTACTCAAATCTCAGAAGCTCTCTCTGAAGGAGCACCTCGTTCTGAAACCGACTCTGATGATTACTCTGATGCTAAAGAGATGGTCAAGTTTTCAGAATCTGATATGGAGGAGACTTTTGTAGGTGACTCAGAGATCCAAGAGACTTATGAAGCTGATGATTACTACTCTGAAAAGGCAGAGATGGTGAAGACTTCAGAAGGTGAACATGGAACTGAATCAAGACAGTCTGATTTGGAGGAGAGTCTAGTTAATGACTCAGTGAAAGAGATCCAAGAGACTTCATGTGAGGTCAATGATGACTCTGATAGTGCAGAGATGGTGAGGTTTTCAGAAGGTGATCATGACTTGGAGGTGACTCTATTAGATGACTCTGTGAAAGAGATCCAAGAGAACTCAGAAACAGATGATGCTGGTGAAGACACACTAAAGGATAATAAAGCTGAAGATCACAAAGAGGAGCTTCAAGACCAGATTGAAGAAACCACAAAGGCTCCATATAACCGTAAACAAAAGCCATGCAACCAAGAAGAAGAGTCAGATGCAACCATGTCTTGGACTATCATGAAAAGCAAGAAACCTGTGGCAGAGACAGAGGATTTGAGAGGATTCAACCCAAGAGAACCCAATTACCTTCCACTTGTGGCAGATGCGGATACTGAGAAGGTTGACCTCAAGCATCAGGACATAGATGAGAGGAAAAACTCAGAGGATTGGATGTTTGATTATGCTCTGCAGCGTGCTGTTACCAAACTTTCCTCTGCAGAGAGGAAAAAGAAAGTTGCATTGCTCGTGGAGGCATTTGAAACCGTGAAACCTGTTATGCCACATGGTAGAGAAACTGCACCGGTAATGAGTTATGGAAGACATCTTCAGACCTGCAATTAACAGAGGTTATAAACATATTCTCTTATAAACTCCATTAATAAACCAGATGTGTTGCCAGTTCTGATTATGAAAAAACTCTAATGGTTTCTAAGTGTGGTAGTAGTATGTATGAATGATATAATTCTCCTTAATCTGTGAGGAGGACTGAGTCAGTGTGTGTGCTTGCTTTGAGACTAATGTATGGGACGATCTTATGTATTTGTCTAGTTCTATGTAACTATGCATCAATGCTGTTGTTGTTGGTTGTTATAAAACATGGATTTTTGGATTTGAGAATAAAAACTGCGGTTATTCAAACACGCAGAGCAGGCTAGTATTGGGCCTTTGCTTATGACAATTGGGCTATCAATTATTTGCCCAATAGCCCGTAGCCATTACCTTAACAATTTTTCGCGTATTTGTTGAATTGCTTTTTTTTTGTGTGTCCTATTGATTCTACAATCTTCATCAATATCTAAATAAGCAATTTAAAAGTAATAAAAATAGGAGACGTAAGTATTAATCACCTTACTATTACCGGATTAGTTTGTTTGGGGGCATAAGCTAAAAACACAAGTGAACGAACTATCTTGTAATAAGAAAAAAGAACAGCAATAGCAAGAATCAATAATTGTCTTCAAGTCACTGCGAATTGTCTAAAGCCCTTACCAATCCCCAATTCCGAGTTCTCAGGGTTTCTATCCGAAATCTTCAATTTTTGCTTCTTTTTCGTTTCCGAATTTGTAGCGATGGTTGGTTGAATATTTCTTATCTGCAGAGAGTAAAATGGCGGATACGCCTTCGAGTCCAGCCGGAGACGGTGGTGAAAGCGGCGGCGGGTCGGTTAGGGAACAGGATCGATACCTACCAATAGCTAATATAAGCAGGATCATGAAGAAGGCGTTGCCTCCCAACGGAAAGATCGGGAAAGATGCTAAAGACACTGTTCAGGAATGCGTCTCTGAGTTCATCAGCTTCATCACCAGCGAGTATGTTTGTTTCTTCTTATCAATCTCTCTCTCTCTCTCTGAGTTTAAGCTTAGTAAAGTCTTTAACTTTTAATCTCTGAATTCTATTCAAACAAAAGTGTATGACTTTATTCTAGTTCCTGTTCCAAGATTCTAAAATCTGGTTGCACATCGTTTGTCAATGGAGATAGAAAGTTTGCGATCTGTGAGAATTTGAATTATTCATTCATTGTAGATAAGCTTTGGCTAGTAGTAGCTCCGTTCTTCTACTATCTGAGGTTTTTTAAGGTCCAAAGAGACTGCTTTTCGGGGATCTATATCTCTGATCTTATGTTTGATTAGTGGACTGTAACGGTTGGTTTGGTAGACTGTTTTTACTATGGATTGATTTATTGTTTTCTGGTAATCAGAGCAAGTGATAGGTGCCAGAAAGAGAAGAGGAAAACTGTGAATGGTGAGGATTTGTTGTGGGCAATGGCAACCTTAGGATTTGAGGAGTACCTTGAACCCTTGAAGATATACCTTGCGAGGTACAGGGAGGTTAGTTACATTTTGACTTCTTAACCCCCTCCTTTTTACAGACTGTTTTATAACTCAAACCACATTAGTTGTTGTGTAAAAACCTCTGAATGCATATCGGCTTGTCGAAAAATGTGAAGAACCATAGACATGTTATTTACTCTTTTCGGGTTTTAAGATTTGTAAATGCGAGAGACTGATTTGGTCTTTTCATTTCCATGTGTATGGTTGCTGAAACAATCCGGATGATAACAGTTGGAGGTAAATAAAATCCCATATGCCACCATTTCAACTTTTTTTAGTTTAATTTTTACTACTCTAAGAGACATTCGAATTCAAAGTTTATCCATTGGTGTCTTATATTTTGTTGTGGAATTATGACAGGGGGATAATAAGGGTTCAGGAAAGAGCGGAGATGGATCTAATAGAGATGCAGCTGGAGGTGTTTCCGGTGAAGATATGCCGGTATGATTTTGACAAGTGTAGATACCAAAGCTACGGCTTCTTTTGATGTTCTTTTTTTTGCTTTTTGATTCTTAGCTCAGACTTCATCGTTTTGATTACGCAGAGCTGGTGAAAGAAGTTGCAAGTAAACTCTCTAGAGATAAAGAACAACGCCAAATGATCAAGTAACTCCTCTCTCTCTATCACACCGGCTTGTGTATACCAAATGAAGAGAATAGTAATCTCTATGCATGTAGGTTCTATATCCAACCTTTCATGCATTACAGGAAAAGAACTATAATAAACTTACCTAGGATAAATCTGCTTATCAAGTTGATTTTTAATTGCTATTATTGTTTAATGAAGTAGCTGTGGCTGGATCTTACCCCTATTGCGTGATCTTAACCTTGTCATCTCCTTGACAACGGTTTTGGCTAACGTTGAATTTTCTCTAAAATGTGTGCAGGAAAACGTAGAGATCAGTGTGTTGTTGACAATAAACTTAGAGATCCGGTTTAGTTGGTTGTAGTTGGAAGATTTCTCTTAGATATGACAACTATCTGAAAGAAGGAGAAAAAAATTGTTCACAAGCTCTCATCTCTTAGCTTCGTTTATGGATTTCAAAACTTTAATATGAACAGACTCAGATCTCATCACTTTGATCTCCATCCTCTTTTTCTTTACTCTTTCTAAATTCATTATCGAACAATGGGTTTACAAAGACAAAAGAAACTTGAATACATTTAAAAAGAAATGCAGGTTACATTAGACAAAACCTGCTCAAGAAAACTAATGCTACGCAGCCCATACATATATATATATATATATATCTACAAATATTTATGCTTAAATTAAATTACAAAAATGGTGGAACTTGAGATGCTTGTTTTGATTCTTCATCTCACCTTTAAACCCATTTTGCTAAAATCCTGTGTCTTGCATCATCTCCACGAACTCACTGTAATTTATTCTTCCATCCTGATCACACACACACACACACACGAGCCAATAAACAACAATGGTGCTTCCACAAGTAAGTTACTTGAAAACAACAATGGTGCTTCCACAAGTAAGTTACTTGAAGTGACTATTGAAAGCAAGAGCAGATTTTAACTTACATTGTCATTATCAACTTCATAAAATATTTGTCTAAATGAACATCCACTAAGCCGAATTGCTTGCAAGCTTGCTGGAGCTCGTCTCTAGTTATATAGCCACTACCATTTTTATCTCTTCCTCTGATGAGCTTTCTGCTATCACCTGAATCAAGGCATATAACAGCATGTCTCATAAAGATACATTGGTCAAATGCTAAGTTACTATAAATTGTTCACCTTAATAGCAGTTTTCTTGAGCTTGTTCATGGCTGAAAACTGTTTCAAACGACTTAGGACAGCAGAATCAAGAGAGGCTTATCAAGAAAACAGAGAGAGCAAAGTCACTACTAATCTTAAGTGCTGCTTCTTCATCTCCACTAACAAACAAGAAGTTCTCAGGCTTAAGATCACGATGCATCACACCAAGATCACGATGCATCACACCACCGGTGCTAGGAGTTGGTACCGCCGGTGGAGCTGGATCCAACGCGGAGGAAGCGTCTTCATAGCCGCCGTTAACGCTCCTCTTCTTCCTGCTGATGTCGTCTTTGCTGCTCGTAAGGCTCTCGTTTGGTTTCTGGTTACGCCGGCAACTAACTGATTGAATGAACCCATTAGCATTTAGCTTCGGACCCACGCATGTGTTTCCCATTCAAGGTTTTTAACCTAATTCACAAAACCTAATTTTTTGTTCTCCTTATCATTGTTTCTATATCTCTCTCTCTCTTAAAGCTTCTAGTGATCGCCGTTTCTCTCCGAGATCGAAACACACAAACCACTCAATAGCGTACACGAATCCTGTGACAGCCCGTCCCGCTCACTCGGAACCCCTAGCTCACAGCGCTGCAGCGCATCGACCCTAACCCCTCACCGTGGGAGGAACTGCCTCCACATCCACCGGTAGGTTATTGATGCGCTTGGCGTTACTCGAACCCAAGACCTCACCCTTTAACAGCCTTCTCACAGGACAAGCTGTCACCAATTGAGCTGCAGTTCAATTGGTGACAGCTTGTCCTGTGAGAAGGCTGTTAAAGGGTGAGGTCCTGGGTTCGAGGCGCACCAACAACCTAATTATGGAGTTAGTGAGAACTTATAAGGGAGGGGTTGGGGTCGATGCGCTGCAGCGATGTGAACCTGGGATCCGAGTGAGCGGGACAGGTTGTCACAAATCCATCGATACGGAAACCTGAAATGATCACAAGAACCAGGTTGATCCTAGCTTTTGCAGCTCATTCTTTCTTGCGCTGGAAGCTAAGTTTTCTTGATACCCTATATATGGAATATCTTAAGTTAGGTCGAAAGGTTTTGCTCCCGATAAATTTTCATGAGTTGATGCTGATCAGAGGAGGAGGAGGAAATGAGAGAGAGGATGATGAGGAACAAAGTAATGGTCGTAGTATGGCTGTCTAGAGGGATGACCCGGTGAGGAGAAGCCTAGGTACATTTATCCAAACCGAACCAAAACTGAAATAATTGAACAAAAACCAAACTAAATTTTGTAAATATACGAATGGTTCGTAAATCTTTAGAACCGAGATCTGAAATATCCAAATTGAACCGAACCAAAGAACGAAACCACAGGCTATAGTGCATCTTAAATATGAAGATGCTTTTGAAATAAATTCAGACATTAGTTTGGATTTTTTTTTTCTTTTATGACGTACTGAATTTTTTTTCTTACAATTCAGCCTTGACAGCACGTTAGTTACATTCCAGTTTAGCGTGAGCAAAACAGATTTTAGTTATGTGCTATATAGTGTTACCATTGGTTTTCCATTTATTTCATTCATGTTTTCTAATTTTGTAATATAATTATGCAAACCATCCCAGTGGCTACTATTGTTCCAAATATCACATTGTAAAAGCATTGGTTTTAAAATTCCTTCTTCTTTTAATTCCATATCTGGTGACTAGTATTACACATTAAAATTCTCAAAAACAAAAGTTAATGTTGTCAAATATTCAATTGTGTTGCACTAACATTACTATGATTACTTAGATGAGGACTAATGCCTTTTTACTGTGAACCCACGTTCATGGTATATTAAACATGATAAAAAAGAAGTTTCAACAAGAGTATGAATGAAGGTTCAAGGACAGAAATATATTCCATGCCTTTTCACTTAGCTGTAACAACATGTCTTCTACAAATAAAATGTAAAATTAACAAGACTATGATATGTTGGAAAGAATCATGAAGCCTCCACTTTTACTTTTGTTGTTAAACGAACCTTCCCTTTAAACGATGGCCTTTGGTATTGGAAGGTCCACTAATAACAAAATATAAGTATATAATAAGAAACATAGTTGGGCTTTTTCTTTATTCCCCTGCAATCACATGGAAGCAGCCAACATGAGTGGTTTTCGGACTTAGGAATCATGGCAAGCTAACAATCATATTTGATACTGAGTTTTAGTGGTAACATTTACATTTAACCATGCCTTATATTATTGTATGATATTGCAACATACGTGGGATAATATTTTTTAACTATAAAAAGTAAAATATTTTTTTAAGTATATAATGTTAATGTATTTAATAAAACGTTTTTAAGTGTCTCATCTCATCAAATATAAAAAGTTAATTATATATTATCGACTTTTCGACAAATATTCGTATCTCATCTCATCAAATGAAAGAACTATATATAGTTAAAATATAGTATTCTTTATATAAAATTGTGTTTATATTCTACAGTACTTGTATTATATATGATGTACATACTACAAATTTTGCAAGGATTAATTTCAACCACAAACTCCTTGTTACCACTCAACAACAGAGAGATCCTGCTCGTCCTCTCGTCCTCATAGCATAACTGTTTGCTATTTACAAGATTTGGAGAAAGAGAAACCATCAAATTAACATCTATAACTCCATCTCCTCTCCTACTCAAACTGTGAGATTCCTAATGACAGGTTGGTCCGAAATCATATTCAAGCACCTGGTACACTAGACGTAACAATGGTTGCTAAAAATTACTAATTTTGTTAAGAAACAACTGAAGATTTTCGTCTACATGATAGTACGCAGTCGTCATATGTTATTATAAAAAAATAGTTTTTGGTTATCACAATTTCCATTGGTGTTCACTATCAAATATAATTCAACTAGCTAGGTAACAATAATCTATTCTATTAAAATAGAAGTCACAACTTCAATTCATGTGTGATTTTTTAAGTTGGACCTATCCAACAAATTTATGATTATTTAATTCTTATATATTATATATTATTTTTATTATTATGATTTACTCTAACATTCCATATATTCGAAAATTTAATGACCTAAGCCTATTATTTCGGTCTGTTTTACCAACGTAGATTTGCCTCAATATTATTAAATTACATTTACCTGCAATCTTCATGAAACCAACCATCGAAACATGACTTTTATAATATTCATCTGGTTTGGTCTAGATATTTACTAAACAAAACCGGTTCATAATTTAGATGTTCGGACCAACATTATACATACATTATTCTCATACATATGCCTTAAATTATATATGCCTCACACATTGGCGGTTTATGATCATTATAATTTATGATCATTAGTCTGTTTTAAAAACTTTCAAATTTTTTGAAATGTTACAATAACTTTGGAGATGAGGGTAATTTAATATTTTACCAAACTTTTCATATATTTACGAGTAAATAATAATTCAACAAACAAAAATATATAGAAGAACATACAAATATATGTAAAAGTTTGAAACTATATATTTAATAAAAAACAAGTATATTATAATATTATTATGTTTGAAAATTTTATATACATATCTTATATATATGATTATTATAATATATACCAATTTAGAAGTAAAACAAAATATTTATAAAAAATAAAGGAAAACAAATACCTGCGCAGTTGCACGGATTAAAAAAAATCAACATCTATCATTCAAAATTATGCTTCATCATTACTTTTGAAATGTTACAATATCTTCAGAAGTAAAAATAATTTGATATTTTACCAAATTAAGCTTAAAAAGTTCATGAGTTCAATAATCAAATACTATTTCAACAAACAAAAATATATAAAAAAAGATACAAATATATGTTATATTTTGAAATGATTAATTTGATGAAAACTAATAAAACTGAATCACATACTAATATTTGAAAAATAGATATACATATTTAAATATACCCTATTCTTGAAATAAAACAAAATATCTATATAAATAAAAATTAAAATTAACACCCGCACGGTTGTGCGGGTCCAAATCTAGTGTTGAATTAATAGGCAAATTTGTATCTCTATATTTGGTCAGGTTCTATTAAACTATAGGTGGGTGTAATTTTCACCCCCACTTTTGTGGACTTTTGATGGGTTATTTGTCCTTCCTCATTTTGGAGTATACTATAGTATAATTTTCCAGTCAATAAGAACTGCTTCTTCCAATTTATATAAAACCATTTAACAAAAAAAAAGAAGGAAAACATGACTAGGTGATTATGGTCGAATGGTAAGGAAGCGAAACTGGGATGTTAACACGTTTTAGCTTATATTCATTTAATGTACGAAACTAAGTCACAATTATCATGATCACCTTACACATATATGAATCCATGTTTTAAGGCCCATTTGAATACCTAGATAGAAAATCTATCCGTGGACAGCACCTCTCCTTAGAAATTAGTCTACGTTTTTCCATGGGTCTAGGATACTTCCAGATTAATCAAAAAAATAAGAAGGAAAATAGTATATGTATGCCTTTCTTATTCAATATAAGTAGTTTTACTTTCAATAGTACTATTTTGGGCTATTTTTTTTCTAAAATTAAACGCATTGCAGAACTAGGATGCCGGATAACTTTTGTTACGTGAAAATCCGACCCCGTTACCTTTTTGATGCCACGAACGGTCGAAGAGAAGAGAGGCAAACTTTGAGTTTAAGATAAAAGCAAGATTCTATAAGCTACAAAGTTTGGGGAGTGTGAACTATCAACGCTTTTAGCCAACCTCATACATAAGCGAATACGCATTATAGCCTTATAGGTAAACACTTAAGTATTATTCTTGCTGAAAATTGCGAACAATAATTCCCAGCCATAAGATTGTCAACTTTTCCAACTCTATCTGTCCTTTTCATGAACTTCAATTTTCACACAAATGATTTCTCTGCATTTTGTTTAGTATTTACCAAAAACTTTGAATTCCAAAGATTTTTTTTTTCGTGAATATTTAAAGGGTAATTCTCTTAAATAATTTTTTTAAAGTTTTTATCACAAAATAGCTTTCAGAAAATAAAATGACCAAAATATATTTATTTAAAATTCCATCCCCAAACTCACCCTTAACTCTAAACCTTAAGTTTAAATTAATTAATCATACATGTATAAATGCATATAAATACATTTTTTAGCTTCTAAAAAAAATATTTTAGTCATTTTCTTCCTTAAAAATTATTTTTGTAAAAAACAAATTAAAATGGGCTATCTAAAGATATTTCTCGTATCTAAATAGATTAAACGTTAGGCAGTGTGATGCCTTCCGTTGTAGAAGTATCGTTTTGTCTAGACTTTCAAGAATCGTTCAAGAATCGGCTTGATATTTGATTTTTGGCATTGTCCAGAACTAAATATCTTTTGAGTCGACATTTTACCAACTAAATATAATTATTTACTTGACGTTTTGTCATCAGTGATTCACACTGTCTCCAAAAACCAAAATAATTTTGTTTGGACTTCAAAAGAATAATTAGTTTAGGAACATTGTTCAAATATTAAGTATTTTCCGCGTGACAGTAAAACAAATAAGAATTGTTATTAAGGGTTTGTCATTACTCTCACAACATCCACCTTCTGTCTTAGTTTATTAGGCCAAAAAGAGTTGACCATATTCACGTCCACTCTATTATTGCTGACGTAATAATTTATGAAAAAAATGAAAGAATTAAATGACGAAAATAAAATTATCAGGAATTTAGAAAAAAATTGGTGTGGACTGAATATTATTTTCTTCTTCTTAGCTTTACTAGTATTATCAGTTTCTTCTTGTCTCTTTTCTAATTTCTAGAGTAATTAAGATTCTATTATAGTACAAGATTGTTTGAGAAAAGAAAAGTTGAATGTTCTTTATAAAAAAAGAAATAAATAGTTTTAATGGTTTTACTTTTATTTGATCAGTTTTGTAAGAACATAAAGCAACTACGTAAAATCAACAAACCCTTAATTAACAGTTTCAGTATGTTAATTTAGACCATCCTTTAACTAATATTCTACGTATTTTTAAAATTGTATGGTTTCGTGTCCGATGCTGGTAATTCATGTAGCTTGTAGACCTTAGAAATGTGTCAAATATTTTAAGATATGTCTGATAAATTCTGTAATTAAATTGGAAAAATAGTTTAGAACATCTTAATGTTAACTCACCAAGTCTAGATCGTTTTTTTCTTTCTAGCAACTATTTATTATAGAGTTTTGTCAATGAAAGTCATTGGTTGGCACATACGTTATATCCAGCCGTATATATAGGAGATAAGGAATGGCATAGATTCATGGACTATGAGTCCATCACTTAAACAGGCATAAATTCAAAAAATATCTTCTATTTTCTATGTGAATCAAACATTAATGATAAGATAACGCCGGAGCCACAACTTGTTTTGGTCCTCATTCTATTTCTCAAGATTTTCCTCTTAGGGGGGATGCTCTAATTTGTACTCATATACTTGAATAAAGTCTAAACGTTTCAAAATAATCAACTTCAAAAAACTGGTTATAGTCTCATAGATCAGTTATGTGAAGAGTACTAGTATTGTATTCGTTTTTCTCTTGCTAATAATGGTCTCCATGTGTGGATGGGGAAGATTAATTACTTAGCCTAACTTCATTATCAGATCAAAAATATCATATAATTGACATAATAATAGTGTGATTAATTGATTAGAACTTGCGTAACTAGAAAAAAAGGATCCGTCCAATGTGAACGATGGAGTTGTGGACAGAGAAGTCAGCTTTAGAAGCAATAACATTTCAGCACATCGACGTAAGATGTCAACACCAAAGACATCAACATTTAATTAGTCAACTCTGATATAGATAGAGTCAATCCATCAATTTTTTTTGTTTTTTTTTCGTTTGTTGGTACTTGCTAACGTCTTAGGCGGGAAGAAAAAGTAGGATACAATATTTTATAAAATATTATTAATAATTTACAAGCAAGTAGTTGTCCAATCGTTTTTCGCGTTGGGATCACAGTCATCGGTCGAACACCGGCACCCATAATTGATAATCCATCATATCATATTTTTCTTCTATAGTTTGTAGTCACATTTCATATAAACAAAATAAATGATGTTGGTAAAGAAAACAATATATGATGTAAGTATATTATATTTCAAATTTATTGTTTTGTATATATATCTCCACCACGAAATTATTTCACGTGAAAGACATGTATATGGAGCATTACTGTATAGTATTATTGTATAAAATCATTAAAAACAAGGGTCATAAATCATTATTGTATAAAGTGTTAGTACATAATAATAGATAGAAATTAAGAGCAAATTAGGGGTTTTTAGGGTTTTTTTTGTTGTTAGATTTCAAAAAACAAATAAAAATATAGCTAATTATGGGCCGCCACGTATCGTGGATCCCACGAAAGTGTAAGAACCCAGTTCTTGCAGAAGAGATATAAGAACATGATTATTCATGTCTCTTAAAGGGGTCTCTTGCACTAACATCTGGGGCTTGTGAACAGTGCAAAAGATGGTTCATAAAACCCTTAAATAAGAGACCCAAAAAGAGTCTCTAGGTTAAATTTTTTTATTTTTTTTAACCAGAAAAAAGCAAAAAAAAAAAAAAAAAAATGTAAGAGACCCCAAAAAGAGTCTCTAGATTAAAGATGTCCTAAATGGTGAGTTTTTATTTTTTTGTGGACTCCACCCCTTAAGAGCCATCATTAAAGGTTTCTAAGATGCCATGAAAATAAAAAAATTGTTGGGTCACGGAAGAGATGGTAGCTTGCTGGGCTAAAGCAACTAAGCAAGAAACACTTGTATTTCTGGAAATGCATTAAAGTCTCTTACTTGTCAGACACGAAACAGACCATTCCACAAGTCATGAGCCTTACTCATATACCCTACAGTATTAGGTGTTATTCCCATACGGCCATACCCAAATAAATACAATTGACATTGTAGTATGTACTCTGTAGATATAGATATCATGCAGTTACTATTCTTTCGGTTTTAAAAAGTTTTGAACATATCAAAATCACCAAACAAATTTTTTTAAAATTGTTAAAATAAGTTTTTGCCGTACAAGGGTCAAGAAAATAACTGCCTGTTGTATCAATATTGATTTCTTCTTCTAAATACTTTGGTTCACGTCCCTAAGTTTGTTTTTATTTAAATTAAAAGTTATTATTAAAACTTTATAAGATAGTGTGTCATCAAATTCTAATATTTTAAAATTTGATGATTGTCTCGAATTAGACAAACATAGTGTAGTTTTTTATAAGTAACCGAAGTTTGACCACACTGCTAATTGAATTCATTTTGTTTAGGAGTATAATTTTAAATAAGTCCCTATTTTGACTATATTAGGATTTTAAACTTATTACTCCTTCTGTTTCATAATAAGTGTCATTTTAAGTTTCTGCACACAGATTAAGAAAACATTTAGTGTTGCATATTTTCTATATAAAAACATCATTTCCTATACACCTAATACTATTTCAACCAATAGAAAATTAAATTAGAAAATAAAATTCATAAATTTTGCATTGAAAATAGAAAACGACACTTTTTATGAAACAAAAATAAAACCTCAAAACGACACTCTTTGCAAAACGGAGGGAGTATCTGCCTAAATAACATGCGAGGGAATAGGTATCTAGTGATTGCATTGAATGGTGAAGATCCCAATACAATAAAAATACGTTAAAAACTCCGTATATCTAAGCACAGTTCATGGTCAACTACAAGTACAAAACAAGAACTTATTATTATAGTAAAACAGCTGTTTTTAGATGATAAAAGAATAATTACAGCAAAACAGAAACTTCCTGTCCTAATAATACCTAAACGTAAGTAAAATAAAAATTGTAAGAAAAAGAGAAAAAAAAAGAGCAAAACGGCGTCGTTAGAGGGAGAATATACCGAAACATAAAATGGAATATCTCATATAGAGTTGCTTATAAATGGTCGTTTCAAAACGCTTGCACTTTGTCCTTGTTCATCGGCAGCTTCAACGCTCATTTCACTTCCTCTCCCTCTTATCTCTCTACATTTTCCCTAGAAATAGAGGAAACTTGAGGACTTTTCTCTCTGCACTCTTCTCACATATATATACTTTAAACACTTGAAAAAATCATATACACGTAACAAAGAAGATTGCTGTATATTCATGTAAGTCTTTCTTTTCATTTATGTTTTGAATGTTTATGTACAATTTGGCCATCTCCTACTTTATTTAATTTTAATTTGTTCTTGTATGGATGCAAAATGATGTTAGATAGGATTAGTACGATAGTTTTCTGGTTATTTTTGGCCACTCTGACTCTTCTATCTTGGTTTGGTATTTGTCAGTAGTGATTTTGGATATCTGAGCTTAATTTGTTTGCGATTCTAATATTAATGTTTAAAAAAATCAAATTGTGTTTTCCGTTTTCTTGGATCATTAATTAATTAGGATTAGTTTTCTTGAAAACGTATTTGTTTGATCGTATCTCTTTCTGAACATAGATATTTTTTATAAGTGCATGAATCAGATGATTTACAAGCACGTAAATAACGAAAATAATCTTAGTCTAATAAAAAATAAAAATATAATGTCTTCAATAAGAGGAAATACTATAGTATTTGATTTGATGAGTAAATGTGTACGCAATTAAGACAAAACAAACTAGCTGTCTTACTCGTGAGAAGTGTTGGTATCGTGTTCAGATTCAAAAGTCACAAGTCAACCTTCGTGGTTAACTATAGAGATAAAGACAAAATAGTAATCGTTGAAACTTCATATATGGGACCTCCAATTTCCTCGTTTACTTTTAAAGAATTTGTTACGTAGGCGTAAAGAAACCAAAATAATATAACCAATTATTTATTTATTTTGGAAAAGTCGTAAATTTAGGAATCAATTATAAATACAAGTTACATAGTTATTTTCATTTCTGCATAATACGGTTTAATAATATCTTTTGGAAAACACTTGACTTTTGTACATCATCACTTCATTTTGTTTTATAATCTGTGAATGCTTAAAGTTCTCTTACATAAAAATAAAAACTTTTATTAAAAGTTACTTCAGACCTTTCTATTAAATATACACATGTGGTTTACTTCAGGCTTGATCAACTTACATTACTCTCTTTTTTGAATATTAGGTCAACATACTTTATGGCTTGTGATTGTGAGATCAACGAAATGAGAAAACTAAAATAAAACTCATATACTATATTAATGTTAAAATTGCCTAACTTAATTCCAAGTTAGGTAACTGCTATTATGTTTGTAACAAACTTCGGATTTTGCATATCCAAACTAAATGAAAATCCACGACCAATCGTTCTTAAATGATTCATGTTACTAAAAGTTTTTTTATTTTTATCTTTTAACATTTTTACCAAATGTTACTAAACGTTACTAAAAGTTGCTAATATTTTTTTAACAAGTTGCTAATATTGAGTTCTTGATGAAATTACAGAGGTGAAGGAAAATGGCAGGGGATCAGTTAAAAGTGTTGAATGCACTTGATGTAGCCAAGACGCAATGGTACCATTTTACAGCGATCATTATAGCAGGAATGGGATTCTTCACCGACGCTTACGATCTCTTCTGCATCTCTCTTGTCACAAAGCTCCTCGGCCGCATTTACTACCACGTCCCAGGCGCCACCAAGCCAGGGACTCTCCCTCCCAATGTTGCTGCCGCTGTTAACGGTGTTGCCTTCTGTGGAACCCTCGCCGGTCAACTCTTTTTCGGGTGGCTTGGTGATAAGCTCGGGAGGAAGAAAGTTTATGGTATGACGTTGATGGTCATGGTCCTTTGCTCTGTCGCCTCTGGTCTCTCTTTTGGAGACAAACCAAAATCCGTGATGACCACGTTATGTTTCTTTAGGTTTTGGCTAGGGTTTGGGATTGGTGGTGACTATCCTTTGTCCGCAACAATCATGTCTGAATACGCTAACAAGAAGACTCGTGGAGCCTTTGTTTCTGCTGTTTTCGCTATGCAAGGGTTTGGGATCATGGCTGGTGGCATCTTTGCTATAATTATCTCCTCTGCTTTTGAAGCTAAGTTCCCTGCACCGGCTTACGCGGAAGATGCCGTGGCATCCACGGTACCTCAAGCAGATTTTGTATGGCGTATAATCTTGATGGTTGGTGCTATCCCTGCAGCAATGACGTATTACTCAAGATCTAAGATGCCTGAAACCGCAAGATACACAGCTTTGGTTGCTAAAGATGCAAAGCAGGCTGCTTCAGACATGTCTAGGGTTCTGCAAGTGGAGATAGAAGCAGAACAGGAGAAAGTGGAAGAGATCACAGCTAATAAGTCCAAAGCCTTTTCCTTGTTTTCCAAGGAATTCATGAAACGTCATGGACTTCATTTGCTTGGCACTACATCAACCTGGTTCCTTCTCGACATCGCTTTCTACAGTCAAAACCTTTTCCAAAAGGATATTTTCAGCGCAATCGGGTGGATACCTCCAGCTCAAACCATGAACGCGATTCAAGAAGTTTT
>MU106045.1:0-106107 GCA_012274485.2 Sinapis alba
ATCTCTATTTTCAAGAGAAACATAGACAACAAAGTTCAAAACCTCTTTGACTATCATAATATGTTAGTGAAGGATGAAATTATTCACTAAAACAAGATTTTTATTTTTTGAATATTTATCAAAATATGTGGGTTAACCCCTACGATAATATTGAGTTTTCGATAAATATTCAATATACTGAAACTTATATTCTTTAGTAATTTTTAAAAAATTATCAACACATTCTAAATTTGTATTAATCTATGACAAACAATATTTGATGGTACATGGTCATGATTTCTATTTAATTAACAATTTATTTAATAACACTTCATATACTACCTAAATAAGTGAAATAACCGATAAAAATCTCTATTTTCAAGAGAAACAGAGACAACAAAAGATCAAAACCTCTTTGACCATCATCATATGTTAGTGAACGATGAAATTATTCAATAAAACAAGATTTTCATTTTTTTGAATATTTCTCAAAATATGTGGGTTAACCCCTACGAAAATATTGAGTTTTCTATAAATATTCAATATACTGAAACTTATATTCTTTAGTGTTTTTAAAAAAATATTAACACATTCTACATTTGTATTAATGTATGATAACCATATTTGATGGTACATGGGTATCATTTTTAATTAATTAACAGTTTGTTTAATAAAACATCATATACTACATAAATAAGTGAAATAATCGAATAAAATCTCTATTTTCAGGAGAAACAAAGACAACAAAAGTTCAAAACCTCTTTGACCATCATCATATGTTAGTGAACGATGAAATTATTCAATAAAACAAGATTTTCATTTTTTTGAATATTTCTCAAAATATGTGGGTTAACCCCTACGAAAATATTGAGTTTTCGATAAATATTCAATATACAGAAACTTATATTCTTTAGTGTTTTTTAAAAATTATCAACACATTCTACATTTGTATTAATGTATGAAAAACAATACTTGATGGTACATGGACATGATTTCTATTTAATTAACAATTTATTTAATAACAGTTCATATACTACCTAAATAAGTGAAATAACCGATAAAAATCTCTATTTTCAAGAGAAACAAAGACAACAAAAGTTCAAAACCTCTTTGACCATCATCATATGTTAGTGGGCGATGAAATGATTCAATAAAACAAGATTTTCATTTTTTGAATATTTCTCAAAATATGTGGGTTAACCCCTACGAAAATATTGAGTTTTCTATAAATATTCAATATACTGAAACTTATATTCTTTAGTGTTATTAAAAAATTATCAACACATTCTACATTTGTATTAATGTATGATAACCCATATTTGACGGTACATGGGTATAATTTTTAATTAATTAACTGCTAATTTAATAAAACATCATATACTACATAAATAAGTGAAATAACCGATAAAAAACTCTATTTTCAAGAGAAACAGAGACAACAAAAGTTTAAAACCTCTTTGAACATCATCATATGTTAGTGAAGGATGAAATAATTCAATTAAACAAGATTTTCTTTTTTTGGAATATTTATCAAAATGTGTGGGTTAACCCCTACAAAAATATTGAGTTTTCGATAAATATTCAATATACTTAAATTTATATTCTTTAGTGTTTTTAAAAAATTATCAACACATTCTACATTTGTATTAATGTATGAAAAACCATATTTGATGGTACATGGGTATCATTTTTAATTAATTAACAGTTTATTTAATAAAACATCATATACTACATAAATAAGTGAAATAACCGATAAAAATCTCTATTTTCAAGAGAAACATAGACAACAAAAGTTCAAAACCTCTTTGACCATCATCATATGTTAGTGAACGATGAAATTATTCAATAAAACAAGATTTTCATTTTTTTGAATATTTCTCAAAATATGTGGGTTAACCCCTACGAAAATATTGAGTTTTCGATAAATATTCAATATACTGAAACTTATATTCTTTAGTGTTTTTAAAAAATTATCAACACATTCTACATTTGTATTAATGTATGAAAAACCATATTTGATGGTACATGGACATGATTTCTATTTAATTAACAATTTATTTAATAACACTTCATATACTACCTAAATAAGTGAAATAACCGATAAAAATCTCTATTTTCAAGAGAAACAGAGACAACAAAAGTTCAAAACCTCTTTGACCATCATCATATGTTAGTGAACGATGAAATTATTCAATAAAACAAGATTTTCATTTTTTTGAATATTTCTCAAAATATGTGGGTTAACCCCTACGAAAATATTGAGTTTTCGATAAATATTCAATATACTGAAACTTATATTCTTTAGTGTTTTTAAAAAATTATCAACACATTCTACATTTGTATTAATGTATGAAAAACCATATTTGATGGTACATGGACATGATTTCTATTTAATTAACAATTTATTTAATAACACTTCATATACTACCTAAATAAGTGAAATAACCGATAAAAATCTCTATTTTCAAGAGAAACAGAGACAACAAAAGTTCAAAACCTCTTTGACCATCATCATATGTTAGTGAACGATGAAATTATTCAATAAAACAAGATTTTCATTTTTTTGAATATTTCTCAAAATATGTGGGTTAACCCCTACGAAAATATTGAGTTTTCGATAAATATTCAATATACTGAAACTTATATTCTTTAGTGTTTTTAAAAAATTATCAACACATTCTACATTTGTATTAATGTATGAAAAACCATATTTGATGGTACATGGACATGATTTCTATTTAATTAACAATTTATTTAATAACACTTCATATACTACCTAAATAAGTGAAATAACCGATAAAAATCTCTATTTTCAAGAGAAACAGAGACAACAAAAGTTCAAAACCTCTTTGACCATCATCATATGTTAGTGAACGATGAAATTATTCAATAAAACAAGATTTTCATTTTTTTGAATATTTCTCAAAATATGTGGGTTAACCCCTACGAAAATATTGAGTTTTCGATAAATATTCAATATACTGAAACTTATATTCTTTAGTGTTTTTAAAAAATTATCAACACATTCTACATTTGTATTAATGTATGAAAAACCATATTTGATGGTACATGGACATGATTTTTAATTAATTAACAATTTATTTAATAAAACATCATATACTACCTAAATAAGTGAAATAACCGATAAAAATCTCTATTTTCAAGAGAAACAGAGACAACAAAAGTTCAAAACCTCTTTGACCATCATCATATGTTAGTGAACGATGAAATTATTCAATAAAACAAGATTTTCATTTTTTTGAATATTTCTCAAAATATGTGGGTTAACCCCTACGAAAATATTGAGTTTTCTATAAATATTCAATATACTGAAACTTATATTCTTTAGTGTTTTTAAAAAATTATCAACACATTCTACATTTGTATTAATGTATGATAAACCATATTTGACGGTACATGGGTATCATTTTTAATTAATTAACAGTTTATCTATAAAACATCATATACTACATAAATAAGTGAAATAACCGATAAAAATCTCTATTTTCAAGAGAAACAGAGACAACAAAAGTTCAAAACCTCTTTGAACATCATCATATGTTAGTGAAGGATGAAATAATTCAATAAAACAAGATTTTCATTTTTTGGAATATTTATCAAAATGTGTGGGTTAACCCCTACGAAAATATTGAGTTTTCGATAAATATTCAATATACTGAAATTTATATTCTTTAGTGTTTTTAAAAAATTATCAACACATTCTACATTTGTATTAATGTATGATAAACCATATTTGATGGTACATGGGTACCATTTTTAATTAATTAACAGTTTATTTAATAAAACATCATATACTACATAAATAAGTGAAATAACAGATAAAAATCTCTATTTTCAAGAGAAACATAGACAACAAAAGTTCAAAACCTCTTTGACCATCATCATATGTTAGTGAAGGATGAAATTATTCAATAAAACAAGATTTTCATTTTTTTGAATATTTATCAAAATGTGTGGGTTAACCCCTACGATAATATTGAGTTTTCGATAAATATTCAATATACTGAAACTTATATTCTTTAGTGTTTTTAAAAAATTATCACCACATTCTACATTTGTATTAATGTATGACAAAACATATTTGATGGTACATGGACATGATTTCTATTTAATTAAAAATTTATTTAATAAAACTTCATATAATACCTAAATAAGTGAAATAACCGAAAAAATCTCTATTTTCAAGAGAAACAAAGACAACAAAAGTTCAAAACCTCTTTGACCATCATCATATCTTAGTGAACGATGAAATTATTCAATAAAACAAGATTTTCATTTTTTTTGAATATTTCTCAAAATATGTGGGTTAACCCCTACGAAAATATTGAGTTTTCTATAAATATTCAGTATACTGAAACTTATACTCTTTAGTGTTTTTAAAAAATTATCAACACATTCTACATTTGAATTAATGTATAATAAACCATATTTGATGGTACATGGGTATTATTTTTAATTAATTAACAGTTTATTTATTAAAACAACATATACTACATAAATAAGTAAAATAACCGATAAAAATCTCTATTTTCAAGAGAAACAAAGACAACAAAAGTTCAAAACCTCTTTGACCATCATCATATGTTAGTGAACGATGAAATTATTCAATAAAATAAGATTTTCATTTTTTTGAATATTTCTCAAAATATGTGGGTTAACCCCTACGAAAATATTGAGTTTTCGATAAATATACAATATACTGAAACTTATATTCTTTAGTGTTTTTAAAAAATTATCAACACATTCTACATTTGTATTAATGTATGAAAAACAATACTTGATGGTACATGGTCATGATTTCTATTTAATTAACAATTTATTTAATAACACTTCATATACTACCTAAATAAGTGAAATAACCGATAAAAATCTCTATTTTCAAGAGAAACAAAGACAACAAAAGATCAAAACCTCTTTGACCATCATCATATGTTATTGAATGATGAAATTATTCAATAAAACAAGATTTTCATTTTTTTGAATATTTCTCAAAATATGTGGGTTAACCCCTACGAAAATATTGAGTTTTCGATAAATATTCAATATACATAAACTTATATTCTTTAGTGTTTTAAAAAAATTATCAACACATTCTACATTTGTATTAATGTATGAAAAACAATATTTGATGGTACATGGACATGATTTCTATTTAATTAACAATTTATTTAACAACACTTCATATACTACCTAAATAAGTGAAATAACCGATAAAAATCTCTATTTTCAAGAGAAACAGAGACAACAAAAGTTCAAAACCTCTTTGACCATCATCATATGTTAGTGAACGATGAAATTATTCAATAAAACAAGATTTTCATTTTTTTGAATATTTCTCAAAATATGTGGGTTAACCCCTACGAAAATATTGAGTTTTCGATAAATATTCAATATACTGAAACTTATATTCTTTAGTGTTTTTAAAAAATTATCAACACATTCTACATTTGTATTAATGTATGATAAACCATATTTGATGGTACATGGGTATCATTTTTAATTAATTAACAGTTTATTTAATAAAACATCATATACTACATAAATAAGTGAAATAACCGATAAAAATCTCTATTTTCAAGAGAAACAGAGACAACAAAAGTTCAAAACCTCTTTGACCATCATCATATGTTAGTGAACGATGAAATTATTCAATAAAACAAGATTTTCATTTTTTTGAATATTTCTCAAAATATGTGGGTTAACCCCTACGAAAATATTGAGTTTTCGATAAATATTCAATATACTGAAACTTATATTCTTTAGTGTTTTTAAAAAATTATCAACACATTCTACATTTGTATTAATGTATGAAAAACCATATTTGATGGTACATGGACATGATTTCTATTTAATTAACAATTTATTTAACAACACTTCATATACTACCTAAATAAGTGAAATAACCGATAAAAATCTCTATTTTCAAGAGAAACAGAGACAACAAAAGTTCAAAACCTCTTTGACCATCATCATATGTTAGTGAACGATGAAATTATTCAATAAAACAAGATTTTCATTTTTTTGAATATTTCTCAAAATATGTGGGTTAACCCCTACGAAAATATTGAGTTTTCGATAAATATTCAATATACTGAAACTTATATTCTTTAGTGTTTTTAAAAAATTATCAACACATTCTACATTTGTATTAATGTATGAAAAACCATATTTGATGGTACATGGACATGATTTCTATTTAATTAACAATTTATTTAACAACACTTCATATACTACCTAAATAAGTGAAATAACCGATAAAAATCTCTATTTTCAAGAGAAACATAGACAACAAAAGTTCAAAACCTCTTTTACCATCATCATATGTTAGTGAAGGATGAAATTATTCAATAAAACAAGATTTTCATTTTTTTGAATATTTATCAAAATGTGTGGGTTAACCCCTACGATAATATTGAGTTTTCGATAAATATTCAATATACTGAAACTTATATTATTTAGTGTTTTTAAAAAATTATCAAAACATTTTACATTTGTATTAATGTATGACAAACAATACTTGATGGTACATGGTCATGATTTCTATTTAATTAACAATTTATTTAATAACACTTCATATACTACCTAAATAAGTGAAATAACCGATAAAAATCTCTATTTTCAAGAGAAACAGAGACAACAAAAGTTCAAAACCTCTTTGACCATTATCATATGTTAGTGAACAATGAAATGATTCAATAAAACAAGATTTTCATTTTTTGAATATTTCTTAAAATATGTGGGTTAACCCCTACGAAAATATTAAGTTTTCTATAAATATTCAATATATTGAAACTTATATTCTTTAGTGTTTTAAAAAAATTATCAACACATTCTACATTTGTATTAATGTATGATAAACCATATTTGACGGTACATAGGTATCATTTTTAATTAATTAACAGCTAATTTAATAAAACATCATATACTACATAAATAAGTGAAATAACCGATAAAAATCTCTATTTTCAAGAGAAACAGAGACAACAAAAATTCAAAACCTCTTTGAACATCATCATATGTTAGTGAAGGATGAATTATTTCAATTAAACAAGATTTTAATTTTTTGGAATATTTATCAAAATGTGTGGGTTAACCCCTACGAAAATATTGAGTTTTCGATAAATATTCAATATACTGAAATTTATATTCTTTAGTGTTTTTAAAATATTATCAACACATTCTACATTTGTATTAATGTATGATAAACCATATTTGATGGTACATGGGTATCATTTTTAATTAATTAACAGTTTATTTAATAAAACATCATATACTACATAAATAAGTGAAATAACAGATAAAAATCTCTATTTTCAAGAGAAACATAGACAACAAAAGTTCAAAACCTCTTTGACCATCATCATATGTTAGTGAACGATGAAATGATTCAATAAAACAAGATTTTCATTTTTTTGAATATTTCTCAAAATATGTGGGTTAACCCCTACGAAAATATTGAGTTTTCGATAAATATTCAATATACAGAAACTTATATTCTTTAGTGTTTTTAAAAAATTATCAACACATTCTACATTTGTATTAATGTATGAAAAACAATATTTGATGGTACATGGACATGATTTCTATTTAATTAACAATTTATTTAACAACACTTCATATACTACCTAAATAAGTGAAATAACCGATAAAAATCTCTATTTTCAAGAGAAACAGAGACAACAAAAGTTCAAAACCTCTTTGACCATCATCATATGTTAGTGAACGATGAAATGATTCAACAAAACAAGATTTTTATTTTTTTGAATATTTCTCAAAATATGTGGGTTAACCCCTACGAAAATATTGAGTTTTCGATAAATATTCAATATATTGAAACTTATATTCTTTAGTGTTTTTAAAAAATTATCAACACATTCTACATTTGTATTAATGTATGATAAACCATATTTGACGGTACATGGGTATCATTTTTAATTAATTAACAGCTAATTTAATAAAACATCATATACTACATAAATAAGTGAAATAACCGATAAAAATCTCTATTTTCAAGAGAAACAGAGACAACAAAAGTTCAAAACTTCTTTGACCATCATCATATCTTAGTGAACGATGAAATTATTCAATAAAACAAGATTTTCATTTTTTTGAATATTTCTCAAAATATGTGGGTTAACCCCTACGAAAATATTGAGTTTTCGATAAAAATTCAATATACAGAAACTTATATTCTTTAGTGTTTTTAAAAAATTATCAACATATCCTACATTTGTATTAATGTATGAAAAACAATATTTGATGGTACATGGACATGATTTCTAATTAATTAACAATTTATTTAACAACACTTCATATACTACCTAAATAAGTGAAATAACCGATAAAAATCTCTATTTTCAAGAGAAACAGAGACAACAAAAGTTCAAAACCTCTTTGACCATCATCATATGTTAGTTAACGATGAAATGATTCAATAAAACAAGATTTTCCTTTTTTGAATATTTCTCAAAATATGTGGGTTAACCCCTACCAAAATATTGAATTTTCTATAAATATTCAATATACTGAAACTTATATTCTTTAGTGTTTTTAAAAAATTATCAACACATTCTACATTTTTATTAATGTATGATAAACCATATTTGATGGTACATGGGTATCATTTTTAATTAATTAACAGTTTATCTATAAAACATCATATATTACATAAATAAGTGAAATAACCGATAAAAATCTCTATTTTCAAGAGAAACAGAGACAACAAAAGTTCAAAACCTCTTTGAACATCATCATATGTTAGTGAAGGATGAGATAATTCAATAAAACAAGATTTTCATTTTTTGGAATATTTATCAAAATGTGTCGGTTAACCCCTACGAAAATATTGAGTTTTCGATAAATATTCAATATACTGAAATTTATATTCTTTAGTGTTTTTAAAAAATTATCAACACATTCTACATTTGTATTAATGTATGAGAAACCATATTTGATGGTACATGGGTATCATTTTTAATTAATTAACAGTTTATTTAATAAAACATCATATACTACATAAATAAGTGAAATAACAGATAAAAATCTCTATTTTCAAGAGAAACATAGACAACAAAAGTTCAAAACCTCTTTGACCATCATCATATGTTAGTGAAGGATGAAATTATTCAATAAAACAAGATTTTCATTTTTTGAATATTTATCAAAATGTGTGGGTTAATCCCTACGATAATATTGAGTTTTCGATAAATATTCAATATACTGAAACTTATATTCTTTAGTGTTTTTAAAAAATTATCAACACATTCTACATTTGTATTAATGTATGACAAAACATATTTGATGGTACATGGACATGATTTCTATTTAATTAACAATTTATTTAATAAAACTTCATATACTACCTAAATAAGTGAAATAACCGAAAAAATCTCTATTTTCAAGAGAAACAAAGACAACAAAAGTTCAAAACCTCTTTGACCATCATCATATCTTAGTGAACGATGAAATTATTCAATAAAACAAGATTTTCATTTTTTTGAATATTTCTCAAAATATGTGGGTTAACCCCTACGAAAATATTGAGTTTTCTATAAATATTCAATATACTGAAACTTATATTCTTTAGTGTTTTTAAAAAATTATCAACACATTCTACATTTGTATTAATGTATGATAAACCATATTTGATGGTACATGGGTATCATTTTTAATTAATTAACAGTTTATTTAATAAAACATCATATACTACATAAATAAGTGAAATAACAGATAAAAATCTCTATTTTCAAGAGAAACATAGACAACAAAAGTTCAAAACCTCTTTGACCATCATCATATGTTAGTGAACGATGAAATTATTCAATAAAACAAGATTTTCATTTTTTTGAATATTTCTCAAAATATGTGGGTTAACCCCTACGAAAATATTGAGTTTTCGATAAATATTCAATATACTGAAACTTATATTCTTTAGTGTTTTTAAAAAATTATCAACACATTCTACATTTGTATTAATGTATGAAAAACCATATTTGATGGTACATGGACATGATTTCTATTTAATTAACAATTTATTTAATAACACTTCATATACTACCTAAATAAGTGAAATAACCGATAAAAATCTCTATTTTCAAGAGAAACAGAGACAACAAAAGTTCAAAACCTCTTTGACCATCATCATATGTTAGTGAACGATGAAATTATTCAATAAAACAAGATTTTCATTTTTTTGAATATTTCTCAAAATATGTGGGTTAACCCCTACGAAAATATTGAGTTTTCGATAAATATTCAATATACTGAAACTTATATTCTTTAGTATTTTTAAAAAATTATCAACACATTCTACATTTGTATTAATGTATGACAAAACATATTTGATGGTACATGGACATGATTTCTATTTAATTAACAATTTATTTAATAAAACTTCATATACTACCTAAATAAGTAAAATAACCGAAAAATCTCTATTTTCAAGAGAAACAAAGACAACAAAAGTTCAAAACCTCTTTGACCATCATCATATCTTAGTGAACGATGAAATTATTCAATAAAACAAGATTTTCATTTTTTGAATATTTCTCAAAATATGTGGGTTAACCCCTACGAAAATAGTGAGTTTTCGATAAATATTCAATATATTGAAACTTATATTCTTTAGTGTTTTTAAAAATTTATCAACACATTCTACATTTTTATTAATGCATGAAAAACCATATTTGATGGTACATGGGTATCATTTTTAATTAATTAACAGTTTATTTAATAAAACATCATATACTATCTAAATAAGTGAAATACCCGAAAAAAAATTCTATTTTCAAGAGAAACAAAGACAACAAAAGTTCAAAACATCTTTGACCATCATCATATGTTAGTGCACGATGAAATAATTCAATAAAACAAGATTTTCATTTTTTGAATATTTCTCAAATTATGTGGGTTAACCCCTACAAAAATATTGAGTTTTCGATAAATATTCAATATACTGAAACTTATATTCTTTAGTGTTTTTAAAAAATTATCAACACATTCTACATTTGTATTAATGTATGACAACCATATTTGATGGTACATGGACATGATTTCTATTTAATTAACCATTTATTTAATAAAACTTAATATACTACCTCAATAAGTGAAATAACCGAAAAAATCTCTATTTTCAAAAGACACAAAGACAACAAAAGTTCAAAACCTCTTTGACCATCATCATATCTTAGTGAACGTTGAAATTATTCAATAAAACAAGATTTTCATTTTTTGAATATTTTTCAAAATATGTGGGTTAACCCCTACGAAAATATTGAGTTTTCTATAAATATTCAGTATACTAAAACTTATACTCTTTAGTGTTTTTCAAAAATTATCAACACATTCTAAATTTGTATTAATGTATGATAAACAATATTTGATGGTACGTGGGTATCATTTTTAATTAATTAACAGTTTATTTATTAAAACATCATATACTACATAAATAAGTGAAATAACCGATAAAAATGTCTATTTTCAAGAGAAACAGAGACAACAAAAGTTCAAAACCTCTTTGACCATCATCATATGTTAGTGAACGATGAAATTATTCAATAAAACAAGATTTTCATTTTTTGAATATTTCTCAAAATATGTGGGTTAACCCCTACGAAAATATTGAGTTTTCGATAAATATTCAATATACTGAAACTTATATTCTTTAGTGTTTTTAAAAAATTATCAACACATTCTATATTTGTATTAATGCATGAAAAACCATATTTGATGGTACGTGAGTATTATTTTTAATTAATTAACAATTTATTTAATAAAATATCATATACTATCTAAATAAGTGAAATAACCGAAAAAATTCTATTTTCAAGAGAAACAGAGACAACAAAAGTTCAAAACCTCTTTGACCATCATCATATGTTAGTGAACGATGAAATTATTCAATAAAACAAGATTTTTATTTTTTTGAATATTTCACAAAATATGTGGGTTAACCCCTACGAAAATATTGAGTTTTCGATAAATATTCACTAAAACTTATATTCTTTAGTGTTTTAAAAAAAATTATCAACACATTCTACATTTGTATTAATGTATGACAAACCATATTTGATGGTACATGGGTATCATTTTTAATTAATTAACAGTTTATTTAATAAAACATCATATACTACTTAAATAAGTGAAATAACCGATAAAAATTTCTATTTTCAAGAGAAACAGAGACAACAAAAGTTCAAAACCTCTTTGACCATCATCATATGTTAGTGAACAATAAAATTATTCAATAACACAAGATTTTCATTTTTTGAATATTTCTCAAAATATGTGGGTTAACCCCTACGAAAATATTGAGTTTTCGATAAATATTCAATATACTGAAACTTATATTCCTTAATGTTTTTTAAAAAAATATCAACACATTCTACATATGTATTAATGTATGATAAACCTTATTTGATGGTACATGGGTATAATTTCTAATTAATTAACAAGTAGTTTAATAAAGCTTCATATTGTACATAAATAAGTGAAATAACCGATAAAAATCTCTATTTTCAAGAGAAACAAAGACAACAAAAGTTCAAAACATCTTTGACTATCATCATATGTTAGTGAACGATTAAATTATTCAATAAAACAAGATTTTCATTTTTTGAATATTTCTCAAATTATGTGGGTTAACCTCTACAAAAATATTGAGTTTTTGATAAATATTCAATATACTGAAACTTTTATTCTTTAGTGTTTTTAAAAAATTATCAACACATTCTAAATTTTTATTAACGTATGAAAAAAACTTTTCATTGTACATTGACATCATTTCTATTTTTTAACAATTAATTTAATAACAATGTATATACTACACAAATAAGTGGAACAACCACTACGAAATCTCCATTCTCTAGAGAAACGGAGACAACAAAAATTCCAAAATTCTTATACCATTATCATATGCGATGAAATTATGCAATAAAACAAGAATTTCATTTTTTGAATATTTTCAAAATATGTGGGTTAACTCCTATAAAAATATTATGTTTTCAATAAATACTCAATATAATGTAACTTATATTCTTTAATGTTTTTTAAAAAATATAAACAAATTTTACATGTTTATTAATGTAAACAAACCTTTTCTTGGTACATTGGTATCATTTCAAAAAATTTAACAATTAATTTAATTGTGTAACAAGAAAAAAAAATTAAATTGACACTTGATACGAAAGAGAGGGAATACCAATTAAGCTCAGGGGCTCTATCGTCAATTCGTAACGTTATAAAGCGATCACGTGAGCAGTGCGCACGTTAGATTTATCTCTAGTCTCAGGGCTAAGATGAGCTGAACAATGTCCGAGATCTTACAGAAACGGAAAGTTAAAAGGAGAAAAAAAAAAGCCTATGGTTGTTCTGTTCCTTTCAATTTCACCAAGCTTTCATCTTTGCCTTCAATTCTATTTTCAATTTTTGATTGCATCTCTTCACCAAACCTAAACTCGTAGCAGCCCTATCTTTTTTTCTTAATTACAGAGAATTTTTTTCAAAAAGTATTCGAATCTGTATGAAATTTTCGTTTTTGATCTAATCTTTTGGATGTGTCTGAGATATCGAAAACCTGAGATCGAAGACAGATGCTAGGAGCGATTCATTTCGGAGTATTAGCAGCTTGTTTCGTCCTCTTCGTTCCCATGGCTATGGCTGGTTGGCATCTAAGCAGACACAAGATGCTCTTCTTCAGCGGCGCTTTATTCATCTCCCTCGCCGTCTGCGTTCACCTCACCCCCTACTTCCCTTCCGTCTCCGACATCGTAGCCTCCGTCTCCTCCGTCGTTGTCTACGATCACCGTGTCTCGTGTATCAACGAGGTGAACCAGATCGTCTGGGATGTTAAACCGAGACAGAACACAGAAGCTGCTGCTGTCCTGAGGAGGAACAGTAATAACGGTTCGAAGCTTGATTACTTCGATAAGAATTGGGATTGGGTGAAATCGAGGAAAGTTTTGAGCTGTGAGTTTCAGAAGTTGGATAAGTTCGATGTTTCAGAGCTGTTGAATGGATCTTGGGTCGTGGTCGCTGGTGACTCTCAAGCTAGGTTCGTGGCCTTGTCGTTGTTGAATCTGGTTCTTGGTTCGGGTTCCGAAGCTATGGGTTCGGTTAAAGACGAGCTCTTTAAGAGGCATAGTGATTACAGCGTTGTGGTTAAGGAGATTGGGATGAAGCTGGACTTTGTGTGGGCTCCATACGAGAAAGATCTTGATGATCTCGTTGTGTCTTACAAGAAGAGTAACAAGTTTCCAGACGTTGTGATTATGGGAAGTGGGTTATGGCATATGCTTCATGTCAACAACGCTTCTGATTTCGGGTTTCAGCTTAAGGAATTGAGGAGTCATGTGGAGTCTCTAGTGCCTGTGACGACGAAAGGCGGGTCGGTTTCGGGTAGATCTATGCATATGTTCTGGATAGGGATGCCGGTTTTGATCAACGGGATGTTGAATACGGATGAGAAGAAGGAGAAGATGAGTGATACTGTGTGGCATGAGTATGATAGATCGTTAGGGGAGAGTAAGATCTTGCGTCAGATGGGTGGTCCGCTTATCTTGCTTGATGTTCAGTCTTTCACTTGGAACTGCGGACCGCAGTGTACGCTTGACGGGATGCATTATGACTCTGCGGTGTATGATGCTGCTGTTCATGTTATGCTCAACGCATTGCTTATCGAATCTCATCAAACCTTGTGAGTTCTTGATACAGTTTTTCTTTTAATGTTTGGAGGTTTCTTTATAGAGAAATGGGATGTTCATAGGAGTTTTTTTACAACACACGATGATCTGTTTTGGTCTAAATGATCTAAGTGAACTTTTACTTTGAAGTTATATAATGCATTCTTTTCATGGTTTTAGTAACCATTGGCTTTAAAGCATTTGAGAGAAGAAGCGTTTGCTCCTTTTAGTAATAATGTAAACAAAATAGATACAAAAGTGATGTTTGTGTGATCATTCTTCAAAAAATTCTCACCAGTAACAAAAAATTCTCACGGAGTCTCGAATTGTTTGCCTTCGAAGGTTTGTCCGTAATCCCAGTTTCTTGGAGCGACGTTGTAAGCTGTAACTGTTGATCTGTCACTAGAAGTCACTTCAAACGAGAGAGCTTGGTTCTTGAGATCAGCGTTGATATGCCAGTTCTGTCCCCAGTTACGACCCATTGGTAACCACCCGGTTCTCGACCCTTTGATCTTCACAGCAGATATATCACCGGATCCGGCAACATTGGTGATCAGAACCGAAATGAAAATGCCTCCACCATCTACTGTAAACCTAATGCTCCCTTCTCTTCTACAGTTGATCCTATTTCAGCAAAACCAGCATCAATTTGGTTATATGATCTGTAAACTCTTACAGTCACAAAACACTCCACAAACCACTAACGATTCAATGAATCAAAGTATCAAAGTATCATAAACTGAAAAAATCAGTGATGGCCTGGTTCCTAGAACATAGTTGAAGCAGTCAGTTTCAGTCCTATCATTGATTCCTAATCTTCCTCTACACAACACATAATGACATTTGCTACAATATGCCATTAATCCAAATCACATATATATATATATATATATATATATATATATATACCATAGTTTGACATTTTTTTTTTACACTTTTCGGTTAAAAGACTGCTTTTATTAACAAAAACTAAGAACGTCTCTTATCTAAAGCTAAAAATTTCGGTTAAGAGACCGGGGATAATGATGGCCTTAGAAACGATCAGCTGTCAGGGATAACACAGTAATTTTGCTAGTTCAAGACAGCATGTAGGGCAAACTCAGCTCATATAAAGCACAAAGATGTCGAAGAAGACCGAAAAAAAAAAGCAAAAGCATCTCATCATCGCTTGAATGAATTGTATTAAAAAGAGACAGCACCGCGTTCCCACTACCGCAAACGCGTTTCCAGAGAAACGCAAACGAAATAAGGAAAACGCACCTTCGATACTGCACGGGCATGTTCCCAGCTTTCCAAATAGCGATCTTCTCAAACGCTTCAATCGGCAACACGAAGTGTTTGTTCGGAGGGTTACAGTGGCCACCACCGTCGGGATCAAACCCGTAATTAGGAGCACAGAAGTTCGTAGCGGTGACGATGATCGAAGTTCCGGGGATACACCAACGGAGATCATCAACACATCTGAGCTCGAAACAAGCGCCACAGATCTGACCACGCTCGAACAGAGTCTCGCTCAGACCAACCGTAGCCATACCGTATCCAGATTTGACGAGATCTCCGTATCCACACGCACCTCCCACCGCGTCTCTAGGATTCGTGGCGGCGTAGTAGGTGGCTCGAGCGGGACGCCATTCGGAGGCGGAGGAAGAGACGGAGGAAGAAGAAGATGGAGATGAGGTTGAGGATGAGTAGTGGGAAGTCGCCGGAGGAGATAGTGCGACGAGGAGAAGGAGGAGAAACAGTTGCATCTCCGGCGAGAGTGTGTTGGAGAGGAGAAAGTGCGAAGTGTGATTAGTTTTGTTCTCTTTTTGTGTTGTCTTTACTCTTTTAGTGGGAAAACAATTTGCTTTTACCGGTTTGTCGGTTTCTTGAAATGACCATATTACCCTCAATCTAAAGAAAATTAAGTTCAAATCACATCCAGATGCAGACATGTTTGAAATTAACAGGTTATCATCAGTCAACTAGATCTTTCATGTTGTGTCGGAACAAAAACTTTCTTTTATATATCTTTCAAATGTACTTTCTCCTTCTCAGTTTCATTTTAAATATTGTTTTAAATTTATTTACATAATTTAAAAAATATTTAATTTTATATATTTTCTAAACAAAAACTTTATTATTTATATATCTAACTAATTATATTTCAACTAATAAAAAATAAACAAATTATATTATTAATAAATTTTACACTAAAATTTTATAACAATAATTGTTATAGTTATACAGTTAAACTTTTAACTGAATCTGAGAGTAATAATTAAATATTATTAATATATGAACTATATTTTTCACTTGGAATCACGTAAAAATACATACATGAACTTTAGGATTACATTTTTACTAAATATGTTTATATTCATAACATACGATTACATTTTTACTAAATATGTTTATATTGATAACATACCAACTTTGTCCAGTTTTATTCTTTTCTTTTCATATTCTTCATTCAGTAGTACAAGCGGCTTTGATAATGGCTTCGAAGTGTCGTTTCTCATGGATAATATAATGTCCACCATCAGGGACCTCATGGAACTTTACCCATGGCAGCTTATCACGTATATAGAGTAAAACATCTCGTGAAATTTGTCTGTCTTCGAGTCCACACCATAGATGCACCGACCCTTTGTTATTATCCGAGAACGGATTGCTCAACTCGGTTGGATCAAACTCCTAGTTTCCATAACCCACGATGATGTCTCGTTGCGTACTCACATATTCACATACTTACATTTATTTAGGAGAGGCCCGAGAAGGAGAGAAACCCGAACTGATGACTTAGGAGATGGAAGTTAATGTGGCAAGTTAATCCGAAGTAATAGAATCTCTTGGCAAACAAGTTAAATAATATTACCTCTTTTTTCTTTTCTTTTTTGAGAAAGGGCCTTCAAGATCTCTTTTGTTTTTTTTTTTTTTTTGACTAACTGAAGATCTCTTTTGTTACACATGTCTTTCATTCTTTCTCTTTGTTACAAATATTATAGTTATTTTTGTTTGGCAAGCTGAACTCTTTTGTTACAGATGTTTTTCATTCTTTTCTCTTTGTTACAAATGTCTTTATTTTTGTGTAACCCCCCCCCCCCCAACTCTGTTGCATGTCCACATTTTAGTTTCGTATTTATTACAGAGTTTAGATTAAAAAAAAGAGTAAATAGATAGCTACTGTCGGTAGTGGTTTACAATAAAATTGTATTGTTGTATTGAGTAAGGGACTTAGGTTGAAGCATGGCGGCAGCCTAATTTTTTTTATTTTGTTTCTAACTTTCTGAAAGTTAAGACCGGTGCAAATTATGTAGTATGAGATTTTTACTCGAAGATGATCAACTTTTATTTATCAAAATATTCATGTCATATCAAACATACAGTATATTTTTATCAAATTGTTTCACGACAAACTATAGAGGATTAGTTTCTCATTCAACTACAAGCGGTTTTGATAATATCTTCAAAATGCTTCTTCTCATGGATAATAAGATGTCCAGCTTCGGGGACTTGATGAAGCTTTATCCATGGCAGCTTATCACATATATAGAGTAAAGCCTCACGCAAAATCTGTTTGTCTTCGAGTGCACACCACATGTGAACTGACCCTTCGTTACCATCTGAAAACGGATTGAGCAATTCGGTTGGATCAAACTCCCAATTCTCGAAAGACGCAATGATGTCTCGGTGCATGCTCACATATTCGCCTTGTCGTAGAGCAGATTCCTGCAACACATAAAAGTAATAGCTACAATAATGAATTTACGAAAACTTGTTTGAAGTACATTAAGTTAGATAACATTTTTCAAAACTACAATCAATCAAAAATACTTTAACATTTAGATTTGTGATTTAGTGCTTAGGAGGTGAAGTTATGTATATAAAATTCTATAAATTATTTATACATCATAAATCATTTAGAAATGTTAATTTTACCTTTTAATAAGAAATTTAAAGTAGTTATGAAAATGATTATCATCTAAAAACAAATTTGAAAAACGGTATCAAATTCAAAATAAATTTAGAATTCTCCCATGAATCTAAAGTTACACAAAATTATATAGTTAATCAATTAGTAGATACTCCCTCCGTTTCAGATTAAATGTCGTTGTAGAGTAAAATTTTCGTTTCAAAATAAGTGTCGTTTTATAGTTTCAATGCAAAATTTATTAATTTTTTATTTTAATTTATTTTTCTATTGGTTGAAATGTGGTTAGGTGTATTGGTAGTTGTGTTTTTATTTTGGAAATATGCAAAATTAAATATTTTCTTAATATGCGTGTCAAAGTCTAAAACGACAACTAAAATGAAACGGAGGGAGTACATGCTTACCTTGATATAAGAATGTTTCGTGTGCTTATCCGCGAGTTCTATGTCGCGCTCGGTCATCGTTGTTAGGGGATTCTGACTAAACGGTGAAAACCATTTCTGCGTCAACCACCAATATAGCAACCAGGGAAGGTAGTGTGCAACTCGAAATGTCCATTGGTTCTGTATTGGTAATTTCTTGAGCGCTGCACTCAATAGGTTTTCAGGCATATTACTCCACCAAAAGTTCAGTAACGGAACCACCAACGTTGCTCCACTTAGTCTTATATATTGTTAGAGAAATTCACATTAGTATATATTATATAATCTCGAGTGTCGAAGTTTATAAATGCAACATATTTTAGTTATGTCTTATAATTAATACAAAAAAGAAGTTATGGCCGTTAGTATTTATGTAAGCCCACATATATATAAGATAAACGGTAGTTTACTTTCGATAAATATAATTTTATCTCTTCACGGAATAGTAGAGTGAATGATCGCTATGACAATGCAATGCAGTTGTGGTTTGCTAATTAAACAATTCAATAGTTTTTGGTTTGTTTTTTTTTATTTTTTTAAACTAAAGATATATTTATTGTAAAAAAGTTTTGAGATGAATAAAATTTAACATTCGTTCAGAAAAAAAAATAACTATAATTTTAGATACATACCTATGAGGAATGTATTTGAGACAGCCATAAACTGGATAAGCCCCTAATGACATTCCTAAGACATGGAACTTTGGACCGATTTGCAATTTGTCGGCGAGTTCTTCAATATCATATGTATCCGTTTTTATTGTTCGTGATGGATGAGCATCGCTTTCTCCATAACCAGCTCTATCGAAGAGCAAGAAGTATATCTCGAATTCATCAATCATTTCCTATAAACCATATGAGAATTACTGTATTATGTTATAAGAAAATCATCAAAACACACACATTTTTTATATCATCATGATCTCCTTATTTGAATATGTAATCATTAATTTATGCTTTAGTATTAATTAGTAATACCTGTGTGATTTTCAAATCCACTAACTTGGAACTTCCATAACCATGGATGATGATTATTTTATGTTTGGCTTTATCTTTTGGAAACCCTAATTCTCTGTAGGCTAAATATCTCCCATCATTGAGCTTAATTCTTGGACATATCTCAGAAACATTCTCCGGCAGTGGAATTGGTGACGGAGGTTTTATGGACTTGTAGACATGATAGCCTATGAAACAGACAACCATAACAAGAAGCAACATCGTACGACCTGTAGATACGATTTGAAGGAACATTGCAATGGGTACCTTAGATGCTTAGAACACTATATAATAAATAGCATATTAAACTGCAAATATATTAGAGTTTCTTTAAATATAAAACTGAAAGAAGTTGATACTTAGATTTACCTGTAAACAATACAAACAGTTATTTAGGAGAGGTCCGAGAGGGAGAGAAGTACCCCGAATTGATGACTTAGGAGATGTCAAGATAATGTGAAGTAATGGAATCTCTTGCCCACAAGTTAAATAATAGTATTATAACTCTTTTTTGTTGACAAGCTGACCTCTTTTGTTACACATGTGTTTCACTCTTTTCTCTTTGTTACAAATGTCTTTGTATTTGTGTAACTCCCCCTCAACTATGTTGCGTATACACATTTTTAGTTGTTTTTTATTACAGATTTTGGATGAATAAAAAAGTTAACTGATAGCTACTAAAAAGATTTAATATTATCCTTCTTAAATTTTGCTTTAGAAAATGAAAAAAAAAATTGCATATTACATTTTTAGTTTAGTTTTTATTACTAATAAAATAGCTACTACTCCCTCTATTTAAATTAGTTGGTGTTTAAGAGTTTTGCACACATGTTAATTTTTTAAAAACTTTTATATGTTTTATTTTTTCATTAACTAAAACTAATTTAACAAATAAAAATTATCTAATAAAATATAAGTGGTCAAAAAAACCAAATAACATTAAACTTTTGCATAGAAATCTGAAAGCGTCATTTAAATTTAAACAAAAATAAAAACCTTAAACATCAATTAAATGATACAATTAAAATGAATCATATGAAATAATTAATAAGAAATATATTATATCTTTTTGGAATTTCAATATAAATTTATACTTATTTTAAACTTAATATTTATTTATATCAAATATTATTGATTATATAAGTATAACTAATAAAATTATAAATACATTTCAATTATTTTTGTAATCTGTGTAAAATATATTAAAACAACATTCTTCATAAAAAACGAATTGAGTAAAAAGGTTTTGCTGGGTCATCTTTTATATAACTTCCTTCCACGTTTTTGTATATCAATATTCTATGAAAGACCTTTCATTACAATATAAAAGAACATTCTTCATAAATACCAATGGATTTGGCTTTCTTTGCATTTATATAATACCAATGACAAACTTTCTTTCATAAAATATTGATATACAAAAAGGTTTATATAACTTCCTTCTACGTTTTTCTATCATCTTTTTGTATATATATTGGTTTTAAACTTTTAATCTTTCCTTTGGCTCACATATAAATCTTTGTTATTAGTACATTTTTTATTGTCTCTCATTGATTCGGGTCGATTTACGTTAGAAATGTTTCACCAGCATTTTGCAAACTTTGTGTCGTTTACTGAATTATCTGAATTGGGTTGGACGAGCTTAATGACTTTGGCGTGGATTGTTAGTACTTATGTAGTATGAGATCTTCACTAGAAGTGGATCAATTCACTTTAATTTAATAAAAATATATATATTATATCAAACACACAAGATATTTTATCTATTGATTCATGATAAACTATTGAGGGTTTTTAACCATTCAACTACAAGCGGTTTTGATAATATCATCAAAATGCTGCTTCTCATGGATAATAAGATGTCCAGCTTCGGGGACTTGATGAAGCTTTATCCATGGCAGCTTATCACATATATAGAGTAAAGCCTCACGCAAAATTTGTTTGTCTTCGAGTGCACACCACATGTGAACTGACCCTTCGTTACCATCTGAAAACGGATTGAGCAATTCGGTTGGATCAAACTCCCAATTCTCAAAAGATGCAATGATGTCTCGTTGTGTGCTCACATATTCGCCTTGTCGTAGAGCGGATTCCTAGAACACATAAAGGTAATAGCTACATATAATGAATCTAAAACTACACAAAACTTATATTAATATAATTTAGTAATCAGTATATACATGCTTACCTTAATATAAGAGTGTTTTGTGTGCTTGTCCGCGAGTTCTATGTCCCGCTCGGTCATAGTTTCTCTGGGATTAGGACTAAACGGTGAAAACCATTTCTGCGTCAACCACCAATATAACAACCAGGGAAGGTAGTGTGCAACTCGAAATGTCCATTGGTTCTGTATTGGTAGTTTCTTGAGCGCTGCACTCAATAGGTTTTCAGGCATATGACTCCACCAAAAGTTCAGTAACGGAACCACCAACGTTGCTCCACTTAACCTATTGTTAGAGAAATTCACATTAGTATAAGTTAAATAATCTCGAGTATCAAAGTTTTTAAGTTTTTATAAATGCAACATATTCTAGTCATGTCTTATAACTAATACAAAATAAATAATTATGGCAAACCCACATATATAAAAGATAAACAGTAGTTTTACTTTCGATAAATATAATTTTAGATATTACTTGTAAGAAATTGATGATGATATATAATGTACGATATACATACCTATGAGGAATGTATTTCAGACAGCCGTAAACTGGATAAGCCCCTAGTGACATTCCTAAGACATGGAACTTTGGACCGATTTGCAATTTGTCTGCAAGTTCTTCGATATCATATGTATCCGTTTTTATTGTTCGTGATGGATGAGCATCGCTTTCTCCATAACCAGCTCTATCGAAGAGCAAGAAGTATATCTCGAATTCCTCAATCATTTCCTATAAACCATATGAGAATTACTGTATTATGTTATAAGAAAATCATCAAAAACACACAATTTTTTTTATATCATCATGATCTCCTTATTTGAATATGTAATCACTAATTTATGCTTTAGTATTAATTAGTAATACCTGTGTGATTTTTAAATCCACTAACTTGGAACTTCCATAACCATGGATGATGATTATTTTATTTTTGGCTTTATCTTTTGGAAACCCCAATTCTCTATAGGCTAGATATCTCCCATCATTGAGCTTAACTCTTGGACATATCTCAGAAACATTCTCCGGCAGTGGAATTGGTGGCGGTGGTTTTATGGACTTGTAGACATGATAGACTATTAAACCGACAGCCAGAACTAGAAGCAACATTGTTTTACCTGTAAATAAGACATTGCAAAGAGTACCTTGATTAGATGCTTAGAATACAATATGATACATTGATACTTTCATTATTTTATGACATCATATGGCACCAGCATAGTGATCATCGTCCTCATATTGTAATTTTTCAAAAAGTTAGTAAAAAAATTTCTTGAAGGAAAATGAAAGAAGAAGAAACTTAAAAGATATATGCGTGACCTGTTGATCTAAGAGGTGCCAAAGTAATATGAAATCGTGAGTGATGATATCGAAGGCCAAAGCATCTTTTACCAGTACCTATATAAATATACTGACCATGAGAAACAAAGGCTGAAACTAAGTAAACAAATTCAGAGGAAATGCAACTTACGCGTTTAGATTTGAACAAGATGGAAAGAAATAAGATATAATCCTTATAAATAAATGATCAATATTATTTAGCATAAAAAAATATTTATTGATCACTAAATAAACTGCATGGTGCATAACTAACATCTAACTACGCACATGTACTTAGGTAATGGATAAGTATCAAAAGAATTAAGTAACAAAAACAATAATTAATTACTATTAGATACAGTTATGTGCTTTGCTAGATTACAATTAAGAACTAGTACATGAATATATGCATGCATATGAATGTGGTTGGTGTTCCCTTTGTAGACAGTATAATTATGTGTTTTGTATATGATTAATGAATAGACAGATTATTCAGTATTAACGAATTATATGTTTATTTATTTTATATTTATATTTTAAATTTTAAATTTTATATGTTTAATTAGAAAATAATTTTGATGATAAATAAAAATTAAATATATTTAAAACGCCATCAAACAAATCTTTGACATATGATAAAAAATAAATTACAGAGAAAAGATCAATATTTATTTATAGACAAGTTAATATAACTGGTTTAGATCTATTTATATCGATTTTGAATCAGTTTAGAATGATTTAAAAAACTGATTTTGAATAATTTAAACCGAATTGAGTTGCACAAATAAAAAGTTTTAAAAACTGTTTTCGTTATAACTAATTTATCGCCAAACCACTCTCACAACCAATTTTTAGAACACTGCAAAATTTAAACACATCAAATGACTTTTTGACCAAGTAGCCTATTGGACTCCAGAAATGTGGATTTGTTTCTAAAGTTTATAAGATATACAGTGGTTTAAGGATGTAATTTTTTAAATTTATGTATAGATGCGCATATTATATACTTGGTCTATTATCTTTTGGAAGCTCAAAAGAATCTTATAAAAAATGTTATATAAGACACTAAATTCTAGAAATTAAACATACTCAAACCGAAACAAACATGACATAAAATATTTGTATTCGTTGATACAAAGCGATGCCATTAGTGTTGTTAGCGTTATACGAAACTCTACGGACCTATTATGGTATAGACTTAAAGGAGATAAATAATTAGTAGTATTAGTTTTCGATCAAGAGCATGATGATGGTGGAAATAAATTGTCCCTTCCAGCAGAATCAGAAAGAAACAAAAATAATTGTGGAAATAACCACAAAACACTCAAAAGTAATATGTTTTGGAGAATGTAAAAGAGCAAAAGTAATTAAAGTACATGGTGGAAAAGACTTTGCTAAACTGCAAAAAGCACTTATTATTTTTTCATAAACGTTCTGGTTGACTCTTTTATACTGAAGAGTAGATGTATCAGTAACAAGATGTGGCTTCCATGAGAAAGGGAAGAAGACTTTAGATTCTTCTTATTCAGAGGTCTTCCGGACCATTGATGTCCTGCAAAAGAAAAGTCATACGCTAAATATATCACCAACCAGAAATTTTAAAAACAGGATTAAACACTTTTAGAATATAACACTTTTAATAATAGTCAGCTCGTTAGGTTACCTTGTTCTCGATCACAGCACCGTCGGGGATTTCCACCTTTGTCCCAGATTTTGCGGTTACAGTCACTTTGCCCTTCAATAACCAAAAGGGAACCATTTTGAGTATATTTATGTCAAACAAAACAACACATAAGGAACTATTATTATGTTATGGATTATTGTAGACTGATTTTTACAAATATATTTATACCTTGAGAACAACGGAAGAGCCAAAATAGACATCACCAGACACCTTAAGGCTGTCGAGCTCCACTATACTAGGGATGGACTTGAACCGGCTCAAGAAATTAGCCACCTGTTTAAAAAAGATATCCATACACAACGTGAGGCTTTATGAGCCCAATCTAATGACAGGACTCGCCAAGAGAATAATTGTGTTTCCTTTTACCTTCTTGAATTCGGGTCCCAATTCAACTGATGGGTTCGAGGGGTTAGTTCTAGCACTGTTTCGCGTGACGAAGCCATCAACTAGGGTGTAGAGATCAGACTGCGGAAGAATGGAAACTTTAATCATTACTCAAATGTCTCAGAAGATGTCTCTGTTTCACTTGAAATGTGGTAAAAAAGTGTTTTACCTGGACGAGCAGCAAGTCTGAAGTTGCCTTCACTGGCAAGAACCGTGAGCGAGGTACATTAACACCGATAGCATTGTCAAAGAACTGTTTTAAGACCGAAGAGAATCACACATCAAAAAAGAAATTAGAAGAAGATTACAATTTGCGCTCTATATTTCAAATCATGCGTATTGGTATTTACCCTTATTGCAGCACCAGCTGCAGTTTCCAGTTGAAGAACTTTCACTCCATCGACTTCCTGAATAGAATTTCAGTCTTTTCTCAGTTATACAATCATGAAAACTGCAACAAACAAAAATGTAATAGGCTATGCATGCACCTTTGGGTTGGGAATGATCTCCATTTTAAGTGCATCAGCTTGCACGAGCTTTTTGATGGCCTTCAGGTTAACCCATCTGTAAATTCACAGAGTTAAAGTCTGCAATAAAGTTTAAATATCTTCTGGAAATTTGAAATGAAAAGATTTACTTACAAGTTGTTTGTGTTGAATATCTTGAACTTCTCAATTGATTTGAACTCATTGACCTACCACAAGGATCAAACATGAGTGCGGTAACACTTTTAAATGGATGATAAAAGTGAATGCAAGCAGAAAGACGGCACCAACGAAAGTCTACAGTTTCCCCTTCATAAGAACAATGTAATGCAGAGAGAGCGAAAGAGGATTTTGAGGAGCTTCAGAAAAAATATTCTGAAAATTAATCTCGTTTTATCAACTTTACACACATCTCTAAGGAATATTCTACAAGAGCTTTAAAAAATCTCAAGAAAATTTAAATCCAAAGAGCAATATGAAGGAAAACCAAAAAGACGTGTGGACTTACATGTTCATCAGCAACCTGAGCAATCTCCAAGAGCTGGGATCAACCAGGAAAAAAAAACAATTTTAGAGATCAAGAAAACGAGTTGGTTCTTCAGTAGCGCAAGAAATTGCAGCAGTAAGAAGATCACGAGATGCAAAGAGTATTAGGAAAATATGCTTATCTGGCAATAAAATGCATTTACAGAATCCAAAAACAATGAACAGTAGGTAAAAGGGATAGCAGTTTACAGACGTATAAGAAAAGGTACATTCTGAACAAGAAATGAATTAATCACGAACTTACCTGGACTTTGCCTTCATAAGAAATGAGAGTTCCTCCCTTTACATCAGCTAAAGTTTTGGGTGTAACCTCCATACAGTATTCGTTCTTGTTCTGGATCAAGTGCTTCAAGATTTCTGCAGCCATTAGACCAAGTACGAGGGAAGAAACACAGTTAGTAAGGGATTTTTCATGTGAAATTCTTGATCAACAATGTAGAGTCATAGACTACGTGTAAACAAAGAAAGAACAATCTACAAAGAAGACATACTTAGGTCAACGATGGCACCCAAGTTGTCTGAATTGGCAACGAACACATATTCTTTACCCTGTGACCCATAAAACAAAAATTTCAATAAAAACGTACAGTTATCTTAAATGCTGGGAAAATAGTAGTCGGCTGCATTAAAGACTGAACCTGGGACAAGAAAGCATCGAGCTTTCCACTGTTCATGAGGGATGGGAATACATCACCATGACCGGGAGGGTACCTTCACAAAGAAAAATCATTAGTAGGCATTATCTGAAACCTATTAGAAAAATCACAAGCTCTTGTTCTCTGCAATCATGGACTGATCTCAGAGATGACAAGGCATTATGATGCAGTTATTAAACCGTTCCAAATATCATAAGACGATCTAATGTGACTTGATAGATTTTAATACTTTTGATGCGGTTGAAAAACTAGAGTGACAATGAAGCACTAGAAGGCCAACCAAAGAAAAAACTAATATATAATGGATACTATTTGGATAGTACATAACAAAATGAAATCATACCAGCCATCCTTGTCGGTCTTTCCCTTGCTGGGCCATGGCACAAACTCATCAGCGACAACACGGGGATATTTGCTCTAGAAAATCCAAGTAAACATTATTAGTTGCAGATCCGATGTTAGTTTTCTCTTCATATATAGAATTTTTTTTTATGTGCTAATAATATATGCATCCACACCACACACCTGGTTAAAAGTGTGGATGTCAACATTTGAGTTGGTGTACTTCTCCACAATCTGAATACAGACGAAAACAGTCAGCCTAAAAGAACAACATAAATTTAGAAAGTGAAAGAATGTGAACCACAGTGAAATAGAAGTACCTTCTGTGTGTCATCATGTGTATTAAACGAGTTCATGAGAACCAATGGGACCTTGCAGCCATACTTGTTATTGAGATTCTGTGCGTGAGCAATATAGTGGATGCATTAAGATTAGGAAACATGAAAGAAGTACCAGAACAGAGTGATAAAGAAAATGACGAACCTCAATCTGGATAACAATCAGATCTAGAAATGTCAAACCATCACGAACTTCGATAACCGACCTGAACAGAAAAAAAAAAGCAAGATATAATTTCTTCACTTCCATAATGTTGTAATGACTGCTATGCCAAAATTTCACAAAGGGAGTTTTCACTAGCTTCAATATGAAAATTACTTATAACGTGAAACTATGAGAACAGGTAACTAGAAAGTCTAAAGAGCAGGATAACATGGCAAAAATAGATCTCCAAACAGATAATAAATTTCATTCTCAACATTGACGTTGAAATCTCAAAGGGGCGAGAAAAATGAAACAGGCTTACTTGGGACCAGTGCATCCCATTGTTGTCCCAAGACCTCCATTAAGCTTTAAGACAACAAGTTTGTCCAACAGATTCTTGGTCTCGGAAACATCTACAATTTCGTAAAACGTAAACATCATTTTACTACCACACAGAAACTAGAAACTATAAGAGCATCTCCAATAGTCTATTTTCTACACACTATTTTTCACTCTATAATAGAGTAATCAATTTACTTTTTATTCACAACTTTATTTTCCATTCTAAAATAGAGTACTATTGGAGTAGAACTCAATTCTATTACAGAGTTAACGTGAACCACTGGAGATGGTCTAAGCAGAAAACAAAAACTTCTAAACAGATACGACGAATGATGCATACCTTCAGAGACGGAAGCCATTTTCTCGTAAGGAACAACGATTTCATCAGTGGGTGTCTGGATCTTACTCCACTCAATGTGTTGTGCCTCACCGCTATAATATCCAAGTCACAGAGAAAAACTAATTAGTCTAACCGTTACGTCGTCGACAAGCAACAACACAGATCTAATTCCAGATCCGATCCGATTTCAAATCCAGATACGAACTATCGTTATGATCGAGATAAGGAAGCACACATCCACAAAGAGAAAGACAAACCTCAGATAGCGTGAAACGAGGTTGATGAATCCGCTCCTCTCATTCTCACTGAAACAACAAACAGATCATTCGAAATAATCACGAAACGTCAGATCTACGATCAAGGGAAAGACAAAGCAAACAAATCTGAAGGCGAACCTCATTTCAGTAAGGCCATCGACGGCGGATTTGAGCTGAGGGAGATTCTCGGTGGTGGCAGCCATTGTCGATTATCGATCTGATCCAGGGAAGGTTGTAGATGCTGATGGAGATGAAACAGCAGAGATGAATTTATAAGCGAATTGGGAGTCTCGGAGGAGTAGTGGTGATGAAGTGACGATGCGTGTCATTGCCGCATATATATATACACATTTTCTTCTCTTTGCCAATTACAAATTTACACGTGTTATTTTGCATGTCCGTCCGGTTTCTTCGTGTTTTTATCGTACCGTCAATTTTATTTCCATTTCTCTAGCTTTTTCACTAATTTTAGATGTTTTTTTATCACTAATATAATAAAATCATTTTGACATATTTTTTTTTGAAAAAAAATCTTCAATTATTTTGACTAAATAGAGAATTTTACAAAATTACTATCAATATTTTCTTACATTTTATTTTTCTTACATTTTATTTTTGGTATTTGATTTTCTTAAAATTAAGTCAATCGCACAAAAATAAATTGATTTATTACTCAATTCTGCAGCATTTTCTATGTGAAATTATCATTACACATTATCAAAAATATATTCTTTAACATTTAGACCAATATATATATATATATATATATATATATCCTTCAAACTATGGGGAAAATTATTATAACCAACCAAAAAATCCAAAACAATAAAATTATATAAAAACCCATAAAAATCATGTCCTTGAAAAATCATCATAAGCAATCGAAATCATCCGAAATCATCCAAAATCCAGCATAAATAAAAATATCTCCAACAAAAGCAAAAAGGAACAAAAGAGTATATTCTCTCCAAACCAAAAAAAGAAAAAAAGAAAAAAAAAGAGAATCCTCTAGAGAATATTCTCTCACTCAGGAGGACAATTGAGCAAGAGCTTGATGTTTTGAACGGTTCTGCTGATCAATCTACTCACTCTGTCCACTGAATTCTCACTCACATTTTTAGTCCTACTGTTTCCATCAGAGACAAGGATCTGAAAAGCCAACATGAGTACAGTTCCACCGTCCTCAGCCGCCATGGATCCGCGACTGTTGTCGTTGGAGATGGTGAAGCCAGAAGGTAGGATTGGAATATTCAAAGGATCAACTTCGCCAGAGGCAGCGATGTTCATTGTAGCCATGTCGAGAGGAGAGTACACTATCATGCCTCCTAATGAGTCCATGTAACACTCTTGTAGCACCATCATCTTCTTTTGTGGTGCTTGTACCATAATTTTCCCAATATCCCCTGGTAGTGTAGGCTAGTATTGGATATAAAATACAAGTAAAGATCATTAGATGAGTTACGTACAACAACAAAGATTAGTTATTTTAAAAAACAGTTCAGGAATCATATGTACCTGGAGTAGGTTGATGTAGTTTGTTTCACTTGATCCGGTGAAAACACGAGCGACCTCAGTGATTGCGGTTCCATGACAAAGAACGTCCCACTACATGCATGCAAACGTGGTTTTTGGTTAAGACGCGACTCAAGACAACGATAGAGAGAAAAAAACGCAATTAGAAACCTTCAGTATCTATGTTTATTTTTGGGATAATAGCATATATTGGATCATCATTATCCCCGGTCTCTTAACCGGAGTTCTTAGCTTCGGATAAGAGACGGTTCTTAAATTTTTTTAGTTAGAATCATCTCTTAAATAAGAGATATAAGAGTCGTCTCTTAACCGAAAAATGTAAAAATATATATATATATTGTCAAATCATGAGTTAAGAACTCCGGTAAAGAGACCGGGATAATGGTGCCCTTTTCAATGTTTCACACCATTGGTCCATCATCGTATATACTATGGTGTCGATATTAATGCATGCAGGTAAAGGAAAGAAAGAAAGAAACCTGATGACGAATGACGTTGCTCCTCAGGCAGTTGAAGACTTGCAAAGGAGTGAGAGGGATTGAGAGACAAGATGCAGCACTAACAACTAAACCGGTTGGTTGACCGGCTTCCATGTTCATCCGGATCGAGATTCTGACTCCACATTTCGATTGCTGCGGGAACTCAACTTTCCCTGACATGATCAACATTTCATTGAAGTTCTTCAACATTCTTTCCCCTAATTTCATCACACTCCTTCTTCCTTCCACTGTCGCTATAGCTGCCAAAACATTATTATAAACATCAGTGAGACTTTTTCCCACTATCACAAATTAAAATATTGACTAGTAAAGTTAAGAAAAGATGAAATATACTTTCACTCCAGTCAGTAGCCGGCATGATTAGGATGGAGGAGAGAGCCATTCTCTCACACATTCTCTCAAGGGTGACGATCCAACGCTTAGCTCCATAGCCCGAACCGCTACTTACAAGCTCTCGATACATCCGATGTGTTTCGGGTGTATGGTCCACTTCCACATGCTCTATCCACATTACCTGAAAGATTTTAATAACATCAAATAAGCTATATAATGTATACATTTATACGAAGTGTAATCGATCGAGGCAATAGACACCTCGGTCTGAGCATTGGGCAAGGCTCGGATGAGACAACCAGAAGGACGTTTATAACAAGACGGACTGACTTGGTCAGAGTTAACGATGTTGTTTGACACATCAGCAATAATCCAGAGCCCTTCATCGATTTGTTGGCAGCATCTAACGATCATAAACTCCCTTGGTGGCACTAATGGCGACAAAATGTGTAGTTGCTCCCATATCTATCAATATTCAAAAATACGTCACATATATATATTAAGAATTTAAGATCGAATCATCAGATTTTAGAGTAGCTAAACTTAAATTACAATCTCTAAATCGAATTTAATGGTACATAACTAATTTGATTGATAAAGTTTAAAGTTCCACAGTGAAAATACTTTCTTACCACTTGCAAGACATTGCAGTTTTCTTTTATCGGAAGCTCGGATCCGAGCGTATGAATCGTCGTGGACTTGTTCACGATCGTTGGAAAAAGCTTTTTCCATTTCTCCTACAATAGAAAAGTGCATGTCACTTTTGTCTACACCTAAGTCCAATTCTAACGAGTGTAACATTTTTTACAAAACATATTGAAACTACAATGAAAAAAAACTCTATAAATTAAGACTTGAAAAAATAATAAACACGATATATTAATATATTTTTTTTGATCTCAGAGTTGGTCTAATTCAAAATATGACACAAATAGATTAGATAATAAATAGTTTTTTTTAAGAAAATCTTATATAACTATATAGTCCTGTTAAAATCATAAATTGATAATTTTTGATATATAAATATACTTTATATAAGTACAAACAAACAATTGTACCAATTATTCTGTTTGCACGTATTAACACTTCATTATATTTTGCTAATACTAGTAAAATTAAATATATCTAAAAGTTTAAGTTTTATAAAACATATTTATATACACCAAGAATATAATAAAAATAATATAAAAGTCAAATTTCAAAAATTTAATTAATATATATATATGATAAAATCAACTATTTTTTTATAAAAACTATATTCTTAGATATAAAAAAAATTAAGAAGAAACTTTTTGTAAATTAATAACTTATAGATTAATATTATACCTTAATCCCAACATTGATAAGTTATAGAGTTTTAACTATATGTGCAAAAAAATCCAATTATAAAGTTCTTGTGATTTAGACAAATATGTATAATATATATATATTTTTGGTTTAAATGTTAAATTATATGTATAATATATAGTTTGAAAAGTCACATTAAAAGCAGATATCAAATGCAAATGCAGCAGTTAATTTTAAACTAATTAATGAAAATGCAGCAATTTATTTTTGAAGCGCAATTTAATACATACCGAATCTAAGAACATTTCAATCAAGCTTGTTGCTTCTATAGGAACCACCGTGAAATCTTTAGAAGACTCAACACAAGCACTCAAGTTCCTGAAATGTTTGACTGAGTGCGAGAACTTCTCATAGCTCTCTTGATCAATCACATATGCTCCATCGATAGACGACATAACCCAAATAGCTTCATCGGTAAAAAATAGCCGCTTAAGCTCTTCAACCGCAATTGCCGCAGTTTCAGACAGTTGCGGTATATCCATTGGGGATAATAGTTGTGGTTGGATGGTTTGAGATACTGATGAGCTAGGTCGCTCAAAGGGACTGTTTGGATTATATTTGTATGAGGTGAGAGTTCCAAAGGTTTGCTGTCTTTGAATAGAAGTGAGTGAGTCCAACAAGGTTTGTTGATGCTTGTTATTGGCTACCGCCAAGTTGTCACGCTTAAATTTATTTTAAAACATATGTATTAGTATGGACTATCAGTTAGAAACAAAACAAAAAAAAAATTGCATTTTACATGGTATACTAGTCCATTTGTTTTACTCTTATAATGGTTTACTTTGTTTTATGAAAATATTTTTCTTGCTAATAAGTATTCACAAAATCATTATATTGAATAATTGTTAATACATAAATAAATATATATATCATATAACCAATATTTTACTATTGATTCGATAAGTGTAACCATATTCAACATACTAGTATCTAATTTTTAAGTTATATTATCATTTTGTTTCATAAATCAACATGAATAATATGGTGATGGATCAAACAAATATCACCAAACTCTAATATTGATATATGTGTTGGTTTAGAAAAATAAAATCAAATGATTACCTGCTCTTTGAGGAAAGTGTTTTCAAAACGCAGCTTTTGGAGATTGCTTTTGCGCTCATCTCTACCGAAAGAAGGACCACCACAAGGTGGACAAGTCACATTCTCTAAAGCCTCTAACATCGCAGCATTCTCACATTGGATCCTTTCATTTTCTGCACGGAGCAATATGTTTGAATTTCTCTCGTCTTGCGTCTATAGCAAATGAGAAATATATTAATAAACATGCAGTTTAATATTAAATATATATATATATGATTTGATAAGATGGTTACTTTGCTTTGAGTTCTTTTGTTCTGAAACCAAAATTTAATTTGGTCTACTTCGAGGTTCAACTCTTTGCATAACTTTTGTCTCTGTGATTCGTTTGGATGAGGACATTCTTTAAAATAACTTCATTCATAAAAAAAAAAAAAAATCAGTGATTAAAAAGTCAAAAAAAAAAAAAAATCAAAACTAATAAAGATTATAAGTAGAGGTACGCTTCTAGTATCTGAATCTGCTGAGGAGTGTGACGATGACAAATCTTCTTCTCTTTTGACATGGCGTTTACTGAAGTATACTGTTCGTTGTATGGGCTTCCATCACCATCAGAATCCATTTTGTTCTTCACAAAGGAGAAGTAGATTTGAGTCCGTAACAATGCTGTTTTTTTTTTTTGTTAATTCACAAGATAGTGAGCATTTATATGGAAAAGGTGGTACGAGGGTAATTAAAAATAAATATAAGTATATAAAATGGACATATAGAGAAAATGTAGATATTACTATTAGAGTGGATACTATTATATGTTTAAAAGGTAATTCTTAATTTTTCTGATTCAATTATGTGTTAGAGATATATACTAGTGTTGGTCTTGTGTACAATTTTCTGAGGTGAACCAAAAAAAAATATTGTACTTAAACAAATAGTGAACCATCAATTGGTTTAAGCTTATCCTCAACAAATGGTTTAAGGTTTGCTTAGATTTATTTATATATATATATATATATATATATATATATAAAATATATACAAAATTATAAAATTATTAAAAACAATTATTAACATAGAAAATATTTTCCTGATAAAAAGATTTTATACTGAATTAAAAATCAAAGATAATAACTATGTAATTATATTATATATTAAATTTACTAATATATCTATATAATATGAAATATAAAGTACTCAGTGTTTAGAAACATTTGGTTTTTTCACTAATATACTTTAGTTCATTCATTTTAGACTTTCAAAACTCTGTGGGCGAGACCATTAGTTCGTGATGCAGTTGCAACTGGTCGATTTGGGAATATGTTTGCATTATTCAATAAATGATACCAACCATACCAGTTAAAAATTGAATAATCCGTGATTCAAAATTGAAAAGCGTAAAATTTGAAGATTTCCCCTAATATATTTTTCTGAGAGAACTAATCTAGTATGACCAATTCATAATTGAACTCAATGACCACGGACTTTCAAATATCTGCTGTGAACACACTCAATGTTCAATAGCTCACTCTGGTCAAGTTGGGTTAGTTCATTATCACACTGGATTACTATTGAGATCTATTCTGATTCAGCTCATAAACATAACTAACGATCTAGTCCAGACAATCATCTAGTCCACACAATCATTATGAATCATCTTATCAACACATGTTTAATAGATCGAATCAACATTTAAGGTTGAAATCTTGTGTTTCTTTTTGTGTCTATACCCAACTTTCATTCCATATTTCGATTAGTCAAGTTCAAACTCATTATTCGAATCAAATATTCTATCAACCATTATCCAAGCAAATCGACGATAAACCTTAATGGATTTTCCCATATTCAAATATTACACATCTTGACCAACAGATATATTCTTGGATTGGATTCATCAAAATCTTATCTGGACCATCATATTAATTTTGTTTCGATCCGACAGTTTATTTCCATCCATAATAACATTCCAACGTTTTACTTTCTTATTTAGCCAACATAAAATTCCATCGAGCGATTTAGCCGGGTGGTTATACCTTATTGCACCATAAACATATATGTTAAAAAAAAAATTCTATAAAACCATTTGATGCATGTCTAACCAGAATCGGTCATGGATACTATCAGGACAACACATGGGTTTCAAACCTCTAACATGTTTATCAATTTATGGACAAATTTTTCGGAAAAATACAGACAAGTAACATGATAATAATCTAAAATATAGTCCTGTAACCGCCAGCACGGCTTTATATCTAACATCTTTTTCTTTATTGACTGGTGGTGCGTACAGCGTGTGGGATATTTGGACGGCCCATCGTGTTCTCCGTTTCCATTATAGGTTTCTTACTAATTTCGCTAATTAAAAATTCACTCTTATTTTAGCCACAATGTGCTGTTTTCATAAAAACAAAAGTGATAACTGATAACTATATAGATTTCATTTAACTTTAGTTTATTGAAAGACTAATGTATGAATACAAGACACAAGTCGAAACTAGTAGTGATATTAAACTGGCTCCATATTTTAAAGAACAATAGACTTTGTTTTGTAAAGAACAATAGGCTTTAGTTCGCTTTAACAACCGTGACTGGACATGTTGCATTTGTCACCACATGATTGCTCACACTACCCAGCAACATCCTACAGAAAAAAAAACATGATATCGTATTCATTACTGATCAGTACCAAATCCTTATTTGCTATACAGTCTATAATTTGTTTGTATATATCTTCCGTTTTACAAAATCAAAGAGCGCTAAACCAAATGAAAACAAAACCAAAACCACAAAAAATGATCTATGAAAGCCAGCAGAAACCAAAAATAAATCAAACAAACCAAACGAGTGATTCAAATCTAAACTGAATTATGATTTGGAGTCAAACGGGGAAAAAAAGAAGAAGACAAACTTGAACATATAAAAAAACTCAGTAACGGAAGTAACTATTTGATAAAAACATAAATCAAATTATTTGTTTTTACAAAAAGTTAATAATTATTATAAATCAAATTAATTACACCACAACAAAGCAGATTCAAACTTAATTTTATAGGTTTCTAATTCCTGTATATAATGAAAATCGGAAAGCAATTCAAACTATAATAAGAATGCATTACCTTTTGAGAGGACCCAAGCCTCGACTGCCAAGAACAATGGAATCGAGTTTTAGATTTTCGACGGCATCGCAAAGTTTCTCCCTTGGATCTCCCCAATACACTTTTGCCACCACCTTCACCTTTAAATAAGAAAAAAGCATTTAAAGAAACAAAACAAAAACTGAAACGACGACCAAAAACAATAGTAGTTGTAATATTAAAATACCTTCTTTGCCCTAGAGAGAGTATCAAGAACATCAAGAACCTCAGGATCATAAGCAAGTCCATACTGTTTAGAAAAATTAACCTCTCGAAATTCCTCCAGAGGAATCAACGCTGCAGTAATTAGTTAGTAATTATTTTAAATGATCACAAGTAAACTAAGGACATAATTATTGCATGATTCTTATGATGGGTTCGTAACGTAATATAAAAACCGTCACTTAACTTTAACTAAAATAAAAGTTAAGAAACAATTCTTAAATACTTCATCCTTCAATAATCATGCCTAAGATTTTTTTTCTTCTAAATTAAATAAGAAAATATATATGGTAATTATATGCATACGTGAACCGGTTTCCTCAAAGAGAATTTTGCGGGTGTGCTCAGCGTTTTGGGGTTGAACATGAATCAAGATAATGGTGTCTCCATCCTCAAGGAGATTCTCCACCGTCCACCGAAGAGCAGACTTGCTCGTCGGAGAATAGTCCATCCCCACACCCACCGTACGTGCTTTCACCATTTCTCTCTCTCTATCTATCTCTATCTCTTTCTCGATGATTTCTAAGTGGGAGATTAAGAAAGCTAGCTAGTTTGATTTATAGTATAACCGGTTTGATGGTTTGGAGAATAATTGGCGCACATAGAATTCTAGATATTAAATGATTGCCTTTTTTCTTTTGGCTGTTTTCAGATTATGATGGGGAGATTCTTGAAGCTTCTAGGTGATCTGTCTTTGCTTACTTTTCCTAAAACACTACAAATAGTCATTAGGACACATAATTATTCTTTCATTGTTCTTTCTTCATCACAATATTAATTTTTCATTAAGTTTGTATGTATTCTCTGTGCATAACTCTGAGTTTTCACTAACATCTCATTTTAGTTATCAAAAGAAATATGTATATATAAGTGGATGAAATTTCATTCAGATATACATATTTTACAGTAATGTGAGCGGATGCATTGTTTTTCTTTTAAACTATATATGTAATGTAACTATGTTAATCAGAGTCTTAGATTGGTTTCTATGCCTGGTGGCCAAACAAATGATGTGTGTCACTGAAGACCCATAGAAGATAAGTATTTGACGTATGGTGTGTTAAAGTGAAGTTATCTTTATATCACTTGCTGTTCAAGAGATTAATATTATTTGGCAACTTTTAGCAAAGGCAATTATATTCTTCTACTTTTCTTCCTTTATAAGCTTTTATTTACTCATTATTTATTGTTCGATGGAACTAGATACCAACATATGAAAGCAACCTCTTTACAAGAAAAAACATTTCATGGCCGGGGAAAATTAAATATTCAGAAAGAAATTATTTAGTATTTTTAAGTTATCACAATATCTAAAAGAATGTTTTACATAAACCATAAATTATTATATTTAGTGATAGTTTCAAAAGATTTGTTTGGTTTTGAAAATGTGATAATCAGAAGTCGTGGGCCGGCAGTTAATTAATTACAAGATGTTTAAATATTCATTGGGCTTAATTACGATAGAATAGTGTCGGGCTATATATATTGCTAATCAGACAAATGTGAGTGATAGTGGTTTTGATGCTTGGATTTTAAGTGAACCCTTATAAAATGTGTTTTAGGGTTCTGTATGTATAAGAGAGAAAAGGAATACAAAATTTTAGGTAGGAAGATCTTTTGGTTACATTAACCTATGAAAGAGATCTTTTAGGTGTGATTCTAGCGTTTAGTAATTGGTAGTTTGAACCAAAATAACATTAGTTAACACTAATATTAACTGCTACAGTTGTTTCTAAAAATTGAACAATAGTAACATATATACAATATGATTATGTAAACCAAAAATGTCACAACAACTATATAGAAAACCAAATGAATCTTAATATACGGTTTACATATTACATGTTTTCAACTTTTATGTAAGAAACCAGATTACTAATTCATTTAATTTAACGATCGTCCATATAATACCCGATTAATATTGAAGTTTGAATTTGATAATCAGATCAGAAAGAAGAGTGTTGATTAGTTACAAGCAAAATAAGGTTAGTCATTGACGTTCATCGTGGATAATGGAAACGTCGCGTCACTAAAGTCAAAGGTTTCTCAATACATCAAACCGAAAGTACGGAGGTTCGTGGAACTGACCGTCCGTCCCACGCGTTGTTACATTAGTTAACTTAATCATTGTATTTTAAGAAAAAAAAATATATTATCGTATGGTATGATTATAAAATTTGGAATAACAACTGGAAGTAAGCAATAGAATATGTTATTTGTTCAAAAAAAGAAAAAAAAAAGCAATAGAATATGTTTTATTTTAAGCAATAAGATTTGCGACCTTCCTTCCACACTTTGAGCCTCTAATAATTTCTTGTTGACATACATTTTCTTTAATGGTTGGTTCATTATTTATATTGCGACCGTCTCTTCCGCAACTCGCGCAATGTATAAAATATGGTAGCTACGTTGACTCAGAGCGTTATTTTTTTTTATTTTTTTATTTTTTTTCTGTAGTTAAAAAATGCATAGCCTTTTGACCATTGCATTTACTATCATTCAAATTATTATGCTTCAATCACTCTTTGTATAGTCTGTCAAAGAGAACTTTTTTTCTAACTCTTTGTAAAGTTGCCTAACATACCAAAAGTTAACGAAGCAAACATTCTAGTTCCTTTACAATTTAAAATATCAAACCCTAAGTAATATTTTTTTCCTGACATCAAATCCTAGTAGTATTTAGGGTACGTCCCCTCCAAATATTAATTTGTTTCATAAACTTACCAAGAGACTTCAACCAAATATTATCTTGATGTTGTATACCATCAAAATATTAATATATATAATTTGTTTTTGAAAAAAATGATTGATATGACTTGGCTAGCTTTTTACGCGGAGTAAAGATAGGCTTAGATTTCTGAAAATATGGCTAAAATATAACATAAAATATGTTATATGTAATGAAGACGCGGATTCAATTATCAAATGTCAAACCTGTCCCATCTTTCACCTTATAATTCATACTAATCCTCATACTTTTTAATTTAATAATGTATAAAATTATCAAAATCATTTCTCTCGTCTCTAGATTTTATATATAAAGCTTCACTTGTCTTCTTCGATCTTCTCAAAATCAAAATATTTCATCTCACACACATAATCTCAAAATCTTGTAATCAACAAAACACTAAACTATGGGAAACTACGTTTCATGCGCTCTAAGCAAAACGACTTCATCTGATTCATCATCACCAGCGGCGAAAGTGATTCTCCCAGACAGTGAAGTACATGACATCAACGTTCAGACAAAAGCAGCCGAGCTCATGTTGGAGATGCCAAGCCACTTCCTAGTTGACGCCAAGTCCTTAAAAATAGGTCGTAAACTCATTCCCCTAGCCGCAGACGATGACCTAGACGTTGAAGGCTGCCATGTCTACGTGGCATTCCCCATGACGCGTGTGGCTTCAGCAGCCAACGCATCAGACATGGCTCGGATCTTCATGGCTGGCAAGAAACGTTTGAGAAGCTGTTGTGACAATAGGAAAGTGTCTCCAGAGGAGGAGGAGGAAGATGAAGACGTGAGGTTGATTAAGGGAACGAAGGTGAGTTTTGAAGATATAGAAGATTTTTCGGCGGTGGAGTTTATGCATAGGATCTCTGTTTCAAAATCTAAGAAGCCAGAGTTGGAGACAATTGTTGAAGAAAACGTGTCTTTGTAATACAACTTAACCGATCTATTCTTTTGTTTTTTTTGTTTTATTTACCAAGGCGCCTCTCTTTTGTGGTATTAATGTAACAGAAGGAGACAATATTAGTCGATATTATTAGTTGTTTTGTTTCCCTTATGTAAATGCTTTATTGGGGTTAAATACTGATGTTTGTGGATTGTGGAATCATTGGTAAATTAAGAATACAAAATTATACTTTGACGTAAAACGTAATTTACAAGAACTACATCTGATTTCAAATGAACAAATATTAACCTTTTGTCTTTATCAAAATCGAGAGTATTTTTGTCGATTCATTCTTTAACTTTACAAGTTACAAAAACTAGCCAATGTAAAGAACTCGTGACATAATACAACCATGTCTACAAATTATCCAAATTGCTAAAATACAATCTAGCCAATATAAAGAACTCGTGACATAATACATCAAAATGTTATTTTAAAACTTTTCATAAAATGTTTTTATTTGTGGTATGTGATTTTTTTCTGTTATCTCATGTAATTAATGGATTGTTGGGAAGGATAAATGTGCTTTAGTTTTCTTTTCATATGAACGAAAAAAGCAAATGTTTTTTCTTGAACAATGTGTGTGTTCGAGAGTAGTTTTTTTTTTGCTAGGATTCGAGAGTAGTTTTCTCCACGCTTACATTAACTACAAAGTAGCCGTTTTATAGATATTGATAAATCATCTCTTGGGAAAGATAATTGTTCATGCGTTAGTTTTCTTTTCATATGAACGAAAAAAAGCAAATGTTCTTGAACAATGTGTGTGTTCGAGAGTAATTTTCTCCACGCCTACATTATTAACTACAGAGTAACCGTTATATAGATATTGATAAATCATTTCTTGGGAAGGCAATGAACTTGTCTCTTGAAAAGTTTCTATGAATCATTGGAAGCTGGAAGTGATTTTAATACTTTGGCCTTGAAAACATACTTTGGGAAACCCAAGTTTTGACATCTTTCCTTGTTACTAACGGCTCAAAATGCTTTCTCTATAAATAACACTAATACGAATAGTTTTCTCCTCATTCACAAAACCTTGAAGTTAAACTTCTATACCCTCAACAATGTCTGAGTCATCAAGATACCAAGGAAGATCATATCCTATACCAAATATCGACGTCCATGGTGATTTCTCTTGCATGGAGGTATCTAGGAATCTTCATCTCCCAGTACAGATTGGTGCAGTTGAATACTTACCAGAGAATCAGAAGCTGAAGATCCCAGCTGCACTTGGAATGTCATGGACTCCAACCAAACCAACACTCTGCCAAACGCACCCCACTCTCTACTCAAGGTTCTGGAAGGTCGCATCAATGTCCTACACCGATATAAAGTCACTCCTGGAGACTATAAACACTAGCACTGATCAAAAGATCTGTGAAGTAGTCGATGTTCTTGACATGATCATGACACCTTCTTCCGAGAGACCTACCACACTATGGGAGACGATGGAAGAAGTTTCAGATGAAATGTTTGGAAACCTAAGCAAGGTTTTACAGTTTAACTGTGACATTCGAGACTTTGGTTATCTCCTTACTGAGAATGCTACTGTTACTGATTCTGCATGGTGTAATAACGTTGAGAATGTTCCTTCAGCTCGTTTATTTAACAAGCTGAAGCCATATTCTCTTCATATGATTGCTGCTCTTAATCTTGGCTCTGTTGGGGATTATCCTCTTGGAGCTTGGATTCGTGCTTATGGGTTAGGCATTGGGATCTATCCTGCTCTAGGAAGCGCGTTTAAGACAGAAGCTGTTTGTACTAATAAGATGCCTTCTACTGATGATCAAGACGATGTTGTAGCGTTTCAACAGATCTATGAAAAGGTTCTTGAGAACCTATGTCTCAATATCTTGGCTGTCTTTGGGTTATTGCACTTGAGCAAGGATAAGACTTACGTTAGAGGAGATGAGTATATGAGTCGCATTTGTAACTCTTACTTGGAAACACTCAAGACTCCTGATACTGCAAACGTGATCATGACAAAACACAAGGAGTGTCTTCTACGTATTGCTCCTCATCCTTTTGGTATTGCACAAACGTATTGGCTTGCAAAGGTAATGTATAAGCATCAGCTTATAATGTCTTCAGTATCTCTTCGTTACAAACAACCAACTCCACCTCCGGTTCAGAGGATAATAGTGATTCTTGAAGCTGCTAGAGAGTGGGAGAATCTACCAGCAGCGAGAGATGTGTTGGAATTGTATAGGGATAATCTTTCTCGTTTGAAGACACAAGAGGTTGCCATTAAGGAAGCTCCTCCTAGGTACTCAGATTTTTATAGGTTTTATGGATGTGAAGTGAAGACTGAGATGTCAAGTGAGGTTTTGGGTGATGTTATTGCTTTGATGCCAGCTACTTACGGTTTTGCAATGGTTGCACATGTGAGTAAAGACGGGAAGAAGAAGGATGGCATCGCTCTAGCTCGCTGTCTGAAGAGTGTTGAACGTGACAGTAAGTGTATTGGTAATTTCTGGAAGAAGTTGTGGACAAACAAGTTGCAATAGATGCTAAAACTCATGTATGAGATTATTCAGATCTTGAAATTCAATAAAAATCTATGTTGCATGGAAACGGAAACAGGATGAGGAACGTTAAAACTAAAATTTATATTTATAGGTATGGCGTAGATATGTCTATAAAAACTATACAAAATTTATATATACTAAAAGCACAAAAAATTATAACAATAATTTAACATAAAACATTATAATATAAACATTAAACCATGAACGGCCAAAAATGTTTCATTACAACTCATGTGTTCTGTCTTTAGCTCCGGACTAAATATATTATAGTGGTACGCACGTCCTATGAACTCTTTTGTTGTTTTGTTCTCTTGCACGTATGTGTTTATACTGAATAATAATAACCAAGATCAATGATGTACTGTTGTTAGAATCAAGATTTGTAGAGGAAAGATGGCTAGATCGCTCAAGAAATCAGTAAAGTTGAGTTTAAGACATGTCCGGATCCGTTCTTCAACATCCAGTTTCAAACCTGGTTCTCGTTCAATAGAGAGGGACCAGAGAATCGAGTTTCTTGGAGGAGACAAAGGCGTTGGAGAAGAGGAAAACGATGGTGGCAGTAGTAGCGAGTATGAAGAATTTGAAGAGGAGGGTGTAGTGGAAGGAGAAGTAGAAGAAGAAGAGGAGGAACAAGATGATGGAAAAAGCGTTGTAAGCGGTGGCAAAACTGAACGTGAAGAAGAGATACAAGAGGAAACGGAGGAAGCGGCTGCATAAGAGGAGATCACTGAGGCAGGGAATAGAGTGATGGTGGTGGTGGATAAAGTTGTTGCCTCAACTGGTGCTCTTGAATGGGCTCTAAAGCACACATTACAATCACATGACTATCTTTTCCTCTTATATTTCTCTAAACCCTTTAGAAAAGGTTATATGCTCTTTTCACTTTTAAATTCATCATCAAAATATTTAGATCTTTTTTCTGTGATATTTTTCTTTTTGTTATGTCATATCGGCTGATCCAACCAGCCTTGGTAAAAATGTACTATAGAGTAAAATGTTTTGGATCTTTAGTATTATTTGGCTTTCTAAAGATCTTGAACTTGTTATAAAGGCAAGAAGAAGAACCGGAAACGTGAAGTGAAGACCGATGAACTCGTCCATACACTAAAGAAACTCTGCCAAACAAAGCGACCAGGGGTGAGTTCCATATTCTAACAAAAGCGTTTGCAGCGTTTCAAAACGCTAAAATGTGATCATGTCTATATATATAATAACAGATAGAGGTAGAGATAAGGAGACTAGAAGGAAAAGAGAAAGAGAGGGGAGAGAAGATAGTGGAAGAAGCTAAAGAACAACAAGTGACCCTCTTAGTGGTCGGAGAAGAGAAGAAACCGCCGGTTTGGAGAGTAGTGAAGCGTTGGGGATGGAAGAAACGGCGTGGCCGAGCTGGAGTTCTCAAGTATTGCTTAGAGAAGGCTTCTTGTATGACCATTGCTGTTAAACCAAAGAACCGTAAGCTTGGTGGTTACTTGATCACTACCAAACGTCACAAAAACTTTTGGCTCTTGGCTTGAAACAACTTAAGCCACTTCAGACTGTTATTTTTTCTCTCCCTCTTTGCATATTAAGTTTCTTTTTGGTTAATAGAAATTGATTTCAGCTTTGTCTTGTTCTTGTTTGATTAAGAGAGCTTTTTTTTCTGAACCAAGTAGCAAGATGCATTATAGACCAATTGTGTTTGTAATGATTACATAATATTATTATTATGATGCTATTAGACAATATTTAGTGAACTATAGAGGAAGAATCAAATCTCTAAAATCGTTTGCAAACAAGCATTGCATGCTAACATAACAGCAGCTGCATTAAACAAAATACTAATCATCTCAATGATCTTATGTCTAATAGAGTTTTATTCCAATTCGATTCCCAATATTAAGAAATTTAGGATTCAAGACTCTTCTTAAGTGAATTCAAGACTTCTTTGTAAGCCAGTTTCTTGGCCATTTTCTTATCAGAGGCCTTCGCTGTGTGAGCAAAACTCATCTCCTTAGCTTTCACCTCAACCGTGAAGTAAGCTTCACCCTTCTCGAAACCTTTAGCTTTACTCAACTCAAACTGACCTTTCTGGCACAGTTCTGTTAACTCTCTCACAGGATGCAGCTTGACAGTCTCTGGAGTTATCATACAGCCCAAAAGCGGTTTTATACTCGCAAACACTACTTCCTTGTTGTAACCCGAGTCAACATGTATCGCACCAGCTAAAGATTCTATCACATCTCCAAGAACCTGACAATGGCAAAAGCAACCATGACATTAAGGCCTTGTGTTCAGAATATAGAGAAATAAAAAAAATTGTGTGTTTACCTTTGGGAAAGCTATTTCGGATTCCCATCCAAAACTGGATTGCACAGACGACTGTTCAAACTCACTGACTGTTCTAGAGATGTGCTTGTGGAGATCATGAGAGGCATGGAGAACGTGTTTGTGCAGGTTTGATTTCACCGCTACTTGAGCATAACATTCATTGTTCACAGAAGCAGAGCGCATGTCGGTTAGTAGTCCAGGAGAAAGACTAGGATTTTCGCTGTACAAGTGCTTGGTTATAAGATAATCCAACACAGAGTCGCCGAGGAACTCCAACCGCTGCAGCAAAGTCAAGTTAGTACATTATCTGAAACACCAACAGAATCAAAAGTAGATGATTGGCTTCATGGAGAAACGAACAAACCTGATAGCATCTTGGGATTTCAGGAATCATGTATGAGCCATGAGTCAATGCCTCGACTAGAAGAGACTTATCCTTAAATTTATAGTTCAACAGAGACTCCATATAGCTTACATTCACAAGCTTCTCAGCTTGTATTGATGGCTCTCTTGGGATCCTCGTAGTTGTGAAATCGACTTTTATACCAACCCAGTTCATGAACGTTAACGCTGCTAGTTCACCTCCCTCGCTAAGATATGCACCAATTAGTGATTCTACAACATCAGCTACAGTCTTGCGTTTCAAATTCCTCCTCCCACCAATATACATGTTTCTAGATTCGGATAAATAATCATTCACGAGAGCATAAGCTGCAGATGTTTGACCAGGAACCATCCATCCTTTAGGTTCAAAACACTCATTTCGAATAAATCCCTGTAATTTAAAGAATATAGAGTTCGATAAACATTTCTCTAGAACCAGAAGTGATGGAGCAGTTTTAGACTACTAGTAAAGAATGTTTACCTGAAGTTTCTTGTTACATCCAAATTTGCAGAGCGTGACATTCGAAATCATTCCATCTTTAATTGTGCTGAGAAGACCCTCGTGATGACTACGATAACTTTGGAATAGATGCTGACAAACAGCATATTTCAGAAAAGAGTCACCAAGTGTTTCTAGTGATTCCAAGTGGAACTGGTCTTGGCACTTCTTCGTTGTGATAGCTTCCAGAACCTGTAGTCATCAAGTGAGTCAAAAAAATCAAAATGAAAATGCCATTCATTATTTGTATCAAATAACAAAAATGTCTGAAGTTGCACCTTTATGGTTGGGATATTGACTTTTGGGATGCTCTTCTTAAGGTTGAACGCTATAAGCAAAGATTCAATCCGTTTCATAACAGATGGCATGAATTTATATGAATAGATCATATCCACTGATATTGGAGACAATATGACATGACATAATTCAGGAGGTAGTTCAACGAACTCTCTGTCATGCTCTGCAGCAAAATGAAAATAAAAATTAATGAATAAGGAATTCAATAAGAACTTATAACGCGGTAAAAGATTAAGAACCTTTCTCCTTTTTCTTCCTGGTCATGTGAAGGTGATTATGCAGCGTGAAAATGTGTCTCCCATTCAGAAGAGGTTCATCCACAAAATTTAATCGAATCTCATGCCTGCAACAAAATTACACACTTAAGCATCGTAAAGATAGAATATCAACTCAATCCTTAGAATTGTCTTTCTATGTAAAATATCTGTACCGTTTCTCATAGTACTCCATGTAGGTCTCATCGCCAGACTTTCTCTTCGTCAATATAGAATTTGCGTTTAAATTGCTGAGAACACCTCTGGTGCAGTATACGTATCCATTATGTGGTGTGTAAACCAAAGCATTTTGTAAGACGCAGGTGCAAAACAACCCGTCTTTTGTGTGTACAATGCAAGAAGCATCCTTGGCAGAACAATCCACATGCCTTTCCCAAGGTTTATGACTAGTTAAGTTCACGGATCCTATCACCTCCCAATCAATAAGAGATGCTTTTTGCTCATGAGTGGATGGAACTAGTAGATAATCAAGTGCTACACCGTCTCTGAGATGCAATCCATCCAACGCCGCAACCAAATTTTCTACAGTCTGATCCAAGAGAACTCTGAAAAGAGTTATCTGAAACCTTCTACACAAAAGGACCTGAACACAAAAAAATCAGAGAGTCTGATCGAATCGGATTTTAACTGAGATACAAATGAGGTGTATAGAAGAATGGGCAAAAATACCTCATCTTGTGTAAGGTTAAACGCTCCCACATAACTCAATGTCACAGCTATTGTGCCACGATGATCTTCTAAACGGAAGCATGTGTTCCCAATGTCAGTTTCAAGCTCAACCCTGGTGCCCAGTAAAATATCGTTAAAATGAAGATTTCTTGGACTATCTGACTTCATCCTTATTGAGTAGAAGTGGTATGTTGTCTGCGACAGTGCTGAAAACTGGGAGACTAGCTCTGGAGGAAAGTAACTTGGCTGTTCAGTGTCATAATGGATTTTCCCTGCAAACTCAAACGTCGTAGATGAGTGGTTTATCCTACAGTATAAGTTTTAGTGAAGAAGCAGAAAATTACCTAGTTTTTGTTGGACAGTTTCCTTCAAAACCATGTCAGGGACAAGATTATCAGTGAGGGCACCAGCTTTGTACAGCTGAATGCAAGCTTCAAGACATGCAGCTTGTTTTAACACATTTCTATTTGCTTGAACTCTAACTTCTTTGACTTGACAGCTCTTAGGAAGGTAAAGGGTGCAAATCCCCTGATCCTCGTCTATATCAAATCTAGGAGCTGGTTTGAAGTATCTTTTCCAGCAAACAAACAAAAAAAACAGAAATCAGAGAGAATATAAAGAAGAAAAGTTCGAATAAACAAAAAACTAAACTGATAAAGCTGCTTATGTATTATACTAACTCATCTGAAGGAAGCCTTGAGCAGTAGAAATATATTAAGCTGACGCTTGAGCTAAGAGTTACAATAGCCCCTGTGCTGTTAACACGGAAGAAATCCCCAGACGAATCATCTGCTAGAGGTTGACAGGGAACATGTGAATGACTCAAAGAATCTTCACGCATTCTTTTCCCACCAGAAATATATTTCATCAACCGAGATTGTGTGAGCAGATCTCCGCTGCAAGTGGCACCATAATAAGAAAGAAATTAGATTTTGTTAAGCATAGAACTAATGTTTACAAAATCGAAACGTAAGATCTATGGAAGCGAAACCAGATATGTAACAGACCTTTTCACCATCATCAAATAATCTGAGTTAGGCATTCTAGCACGCCCTTGAGATTGTATGAAACTGCAAATGTTGGATGCAGGGTCAAATCCGACAACCAGATTGCAACTTTGAACATCTAGACCTTCCTCTAGAATAGATGTTGAGACGATGATGTTTACCTACGAACAAAAAGAGATTACTCAGAATTTTAAAAATTGCTAGAAGCAGACAACTCCAACAATTCAGGGGAATTTTGACCATACCAAGCCTTTTCGGAAGTCCTCCACAGTTTCAATCTGCTTCTTCCGGGTTTGACTTTGCAGGCCAGAGTTATTTCCAGCAACGTACTCAGTTTTCCAGCTATTATAGATTGGAAGAATTTCATTCAAAAAGGATTCCAAAACCATAGCTGCTATCACCCTTTGCACAAATATGATGCACCGTATTTTCTCCAAGGAGCTGAATTAATTAAATTCAAAGGATCAGATTTGAAACAATGTGTCTAGGCCTATCGTGTAATAAGCAGAAAAGAAAGTGTCCCGACCTATAATCAAGAAGAGATTCAACAAGGCAGACTATTTTTGATGTTATGAGACCTGCCTCCACATTTCTTTTTATGTTAGCAACACTCCAGGTAGGACCTATATTGGCAGAATGAACCAAAAAAAGATCCGAGGTAAAGAAAAAATTGAATGAATCTGCAGTTATATAAAAATTATCTAGGATAAATGTACCATCAGGTATGTAAACTAAAATGGCCTGTGAAGCATTACTACAGAACTCTTTTATAGAGGTTTCGCTAAACTTCTCTAGTTGACCCCACAAGACAAAATCGTTCTGACTGGTTGAGAATAACTGAGCAGCCTGTTGTGGAGAGACAAAAAACAAATATCTTATTTTCCTCTGTAACCTAAAACCTTGGAACATCCCTTAAAACAAAAAAAAAATACCTTCAGCGCCATAAAAATTCCAAGTTCATCCAAACAATAAGTTATAGATGAACATATCTTTGACAGTCTCTTCTTTATACAATTAACAGTGGAGGATTTGAGATCCAGTGTAGCAAGGGCTAAGAGATGCTGAGTTGTAATTATAACATTGTCATCATTAATGTGAAGATATAAAAAAATATAAACCAATCTCGTTGAACTTCAAGGCTTAGAATATATACCTCTGTGGCTAGCTTTTCAAGTTCAGCTACCAAGCCTGCGCGTGTAAATCTTGGTATTTCCATGTGCTGGTAGTACTTGAAACTCGGAGTAGAAAAGGGGACAAACCGAGCCAGCACAGACTCACTTTCACATGTATAGACCTTAGTAAATTCAGAAAAGTTAATGACTAAGACTGAATGCACAAGAAACAGCACAAGAGAGATATCATTATCTCTAACCAAAAATTTCACACTACAAAAAGGAAAGAGAACACCAAAAAACTCAAGATGAGAAACGAGCAACCTTTGAATTCATTAGAGTTTCGAGTTCATGAATCTTTTTCCAGTAGCTATCCAAGTTTTCACCTGAGGTGAGAGAAGGAAGACGGAATAAAACTTAACGTGGCAAAACAAACCCATTCATGATAGAAAGAGAAATGCGTTAAATCTTATACCCTTTGTTTTCACAGGGGAAGCAGTCATCCCAAATATTCGTGGAACAAAAGAAGTTGCAGAATTTAACTCCTTGTGATAAAACTCCTGCCATGAAAAAGGGCTATATTGTCAAATGTGCAAAAGATAAGTATTTTATAATATAAATCTACTATGATACATCATTCAGGTCTGAGTTTAACTACTAAGAGAATATATTATGCTCACCTTCAAGATACAAGCATACGCGTGATTACCCCGAGCATGATGACATTCATCAAATATTAGAACCTTGATCATGTTCAACGTCAGAAAACTATGTCTCAATGCATTGAGCAAAATGGCAGGTGTCATCACAAGAACCTGCAGTTGTGAGAGCAAAGAAAAATTAGCGTGAAGTGAAGCTAACAAGTAATATACTTAACACTCCAATCACTTGAGTAGGAAAAACACAGACAGTATATATGTAATCAGTCAAAAAAAAGTAAGAAACGGAGACCTCATATTTATCGACTTCTTGTTTCCATGTTGAAGCATCCCAAAAGTCAACCCCCATGGATCCCCAATACATGCCCACTTTCAGATCCGTATGCCTCTTCAGCGCTTCAGCTTGCTGCGTACAAAACACAACAAGGACGAAGTATGAACATCAATGTGTACACCATTACGGAAGAAAGCAATACTAATGTTGGTGCATTTTCTGCAATGCCTACAACTTTGAATCATGAATACCAATTCTACATAACAAATTGATTAAATGGTGTACAACCCCCCAAGTTAGCAACATTGCAAATAAACTTAACAAAAAGATAGAAAGAAAGCACCATACTTGAGTGACAAGAACAACTTGAGGAACCAAGAAGACACTGAAGCAAGGTGAAGGCTTGCGGAAAAGGTAAGCGTAGCTACGAAGAAGCATAATGGCAATAAGAGTCTTGCCAGAACCAGTCTCCAAGTAAACAATCGTGTTCTGCTTCATAGCTTTCTCAAGCGCCTCCACTTGATAACTGCATTTTCAAATAAAATGAAAATGTAACACTCCTAACAACACAGCTTATGAGGAAGAAGAAGAGTAAGAGTGTACCTTCTAGCAAATGGTAGAGGAGAAGCAGAGACTTGATCGGCGCTCTCAGTCTCCATATCATCAGCACTCATGGTCATCTACTAAACAATATGATTAAAAAGCAAAACAAAAAAAGAGAATGCTTAACAGCAAAGAAAATCATCAAACTATTCGTTACTTTCCAGTAAAATTACACAAAAAGACAAAAGATAGAAAACGACGAAAACTTAGCAAAGGTTTCTGCAGTTTTCCCAAAATGATGAAATCGAAAGTGACATACCAACGAGAAGGATAGAGAGACGAAACTTCGTGTGCTGAAAATAGCTGCGAGAGAGAAACCTTACTGAAGAAGAAGAAACGGTTTTTACGATGATCGAACGAATGATCAAGTTATGCTTTTGAGTATTTATTTACTAAAATTAGAAATTAATATTTCGTCGCTCTCGAGAAAACAACACTTTTTGAAAATTGTTTGAAGAAGAGTGAATGTTTTTTTGACTCTCTCTCTCGGTAACGAGGAGGAAGATGATATATCGGGAAATTACTGTTTCATGATTTCAATCGCTGGCGTCATTATTGTGACGCCATTATTATGGACTTATACTTTCAACCTTAAACAAGGCCCAACCTTACCAAGGCCCAACCTAAAGTCTTATAAAGTTGTTTTCATATTTACTTTTCGAGGGTTTTCACTTATATTAAAAAAACATATTAAATTATTATTTTTTATAACTTCTAATAACTTCTAACCAATAACAATTTAATTAATTATTTTAAAAGTTGCTATTTTGCGTACAAAAATATAACATTCTATTTTTATAAGACGATATTTTTTTTCTAGACCATTTATCTTACAGGAACGGAGAGTAAATGTTTTAAATAGTTAGCTAACGTTAGACACAATTCCAAATATTTTTATGGATACTGGAACATAACCAGAAATATTTTTAAGGAAAAAAAGAATTTTGGATGCTAAACAAAACAATTAGTCGCTCTTTTTTAATAAAGAAGGTATAAGTGAGAAAACTGTATCAGAGTTTGCTGTTTTACTCATGGAGCTTTATGAGTTTTGCAGATAACATAAAGTAGTAACAAAGGTATCACAAGACTGTAACCTGGAAAATGAACCACATTCATCTCATAAGCTCTAGCTAGACTCCAGCAATTCTGTACAAAAGAACAAACAAAGAATGCTTCACAAAGTGAATACTGATGAACAAGAAGATGTCGAGTTTTTAAAATAAGTGAGATATTATATACCTTGAAATGCTTCCAGTACAGAGCCAATGAAGCCAGTAATAGCGTCTTCCGAACCAGTCTTCTCTTAGAGAAAAACAGAGAACGGCGTTGCCATCTCTTCTTCCTTCCCCTGTCATGGTCATCTTCCTTCTTACCAGAAACGGCTCTAATGTGCTCTTTGTAGAGTTCTCTCTCAGCAACCAAACAACACACAACCAAGAAACTCGGGACAACAACAAACACCAGATGTGGAATCACCAAAAACATTACATCAGGTTCTCCAATGTACTCATGTTTCCTATCTCCTCCGCCTGAGCTTGTCACCACCCACCCCATAATAGTCATGTATGTTCTGTTTCCAGGATCAGTAAACACTTCACCGGATAACCAAGGGAAGAATATGAGATAAAACAAATACGCCATGTAACCAAACCAAACCACAGGGAGTCTGCAGAGGTCTTGGAGAATCCACAGTACAAGCGTGAATGGTCCTTTCTTGGCGATGAACTTCTTGAGTGTGTACTGCGTCTTGAAAACAACGATGACGCATTTGGGGATGAGGAAAGCGAGAAACAAACAGCATAGCACAGACCATAGAATGGGGAAATACAATGCCGCCCATTGGCATCCCATGACAAGAAACTCATTCCATGTCCATGAGACTTTAGAGCTTAGACCATTGATGGAGAATGGCCTCATTTCTGATAACGTTGATATGCCTTTGATGTCAGTCACTTCTATCTGAAGCCAAAACCTATCTGGTAAAGGATCTTCAAAGGCTCTATAATTCCATGGGAGTGAAAAAAACGATGCTCCAGAAGTGGAAGAAGAAGAATCGTCTCCATATTTTCTCATTGGAGCTTCCATGACCAGATTGTCAAATCCAGGGCTTGAGTCATAAACTCTAGCCACAACTTGAACAACCACGGAATGAGAAAACACAATGGCTCTGATTGCATCGTATGATGAAGAGATCATATGTTGGCATTCGTATCTGTGGCGTGCTAACGATGTTGACATGAAACGTGAATCTAATGGAAAAGTCGGTAATACGATAGTCTTCTGAGATTTTGACTTGAGGTCAAGATCAAGATATGAAACATGACCTCTATCAATGGCCATGATCCGGATAGCTCTGTTTTTTCTCCAGTCACCCATCTCCCATTCCCAAAACTCTGCAGCAGCTGGCAAGGCTCCGAACGAGCAGTTCGTATCGCTTTCAGCACCGCTCCGCCTTATATTCAGCTGAAACAAGTCGTTATCTGATAAACTGATACCACCAGAGTGATGGAGTCTTTTAAGGTTCTTACCAAACCGTGAGTGAAGATGTCCACACAGATAAGCAGAGATGGAGTGCTTCAAGAAAACATCTTTAAGGCTCTTCCGAGAATGCGACAGCGCTGAGAAAGACAACGGAAAATGCCCAAATGATATCTTTGTCACAGGCTTTGTTGGCTTTTCGTCATCATCCCATTGCGATAACTGTGAGTCAAGAGAGCTCAAAAGTTCATCAGTTGGGTGGCCAAAGAGATTAGTTGGGCCGCGTAATCCAATATGCGTCGTGGTGTCAACACCAACAAACAGATGTTTACGTTCACTAGTCTGTATATAACAAACACACATAATTGTTAGCAAATGATTGAAGATGGTTAACAAAAAGACTAAACCAACCTCAAGAGTGACGGTGTTAACATTATCTTTCCTTCCCATCTGTCCATTGATGCTATACTTTGAGAAGAAATCAACGGATGAATCAACAGAAGGAACACCAAAGTTGTCGTGGTTACCCCTAAGATCATAGAAGATGGTCTTATTCAACCCACTTCTCTTGACAACATCTTTCATCACACTCTCGTACTCTAACCACTCTTCTTCATTCTGCTTCATTGTCAACATGTCTTCACTCTTCCCATCTGATATAACCAAATGAACAAATAAAGACAAAAGAGCTGATGAGTACATCCGACATAGCAACAATGTCTTGTAATGAAACCACACACTGCTTAGCAAAACTAAAGATTCGAGAAAAAAGTCGATAGCTTTCGATAAGTTCTATCAAGAACAGAGGAATCGAGATTATTAACCTGTGAGATCGCCGGTGATTAAGACGAGAGAAGGGTTGATGAGAGAGAGAGCAGGACCAACTAAGTTTCTGAAATCAATAGCTCTCTCGGGATGATGAACACTGAAATGAAGATCTGATAGCTGAACCACCCAAACCAAGTCTTGCCCATTTCTCGCTTCGATCACTCTTCTTCCTCCAGATTCGTCTACCGAACCAGAAACCCTCGTCGTGCTCAAGGAGATTAACAGATGAAGAAGAAGGAGGATCGTACTCAACGAGATTCTTTTCCTCCGCTGTAAAGTTGTCTTCTTTCGTAGCTCATCGTCGTCGCCGTTCGCTTCCATCACCTCTTTTTCTCGCGAGCAAATCACATGGAATCACTCAGATTGTATGTACAGAAAAGTCTACATTTTTATTGGTTCTTTATTAACAAATCCCAAAGCTTGCTGCTTTGTACTACAATGCACATACATGTCACAGTTTACAATAGCACAACAATAAAAAAAATTACATCACAAGCAGTTCTTTTTGTTCTTTTTGGGCAACCACAACGAGTTCTTCATATTAAATTATTCATACAAGGGCTTCTTTTAGTTCAGGCTTTGGATTTTAACCAGAATCAGCAACTTTGTGAGTTCTTAAGTGCTTCTGTTTAGTCTTCTTCTTAGGCTCAACTCCTAGCCATTGCTGGATGAGCTCAAACACTCTTTTATCATGGAGAAGTCCTCGATGGGTTCCGGAAACTCCTACACTCGCAACTGATTTAAACTGAGCAGCCTGCAAAGAAAAGTAGAAACGTGGTTGAAGGTCCAGAGAAGTGTGACAAGAGAACCACCAACAATCTCACATTTGCTCAAGCTTTGTTTGCTTCAAGAAAAAAACAGAGAACTCAGGATGAACAAGAGAGAGTAAGTAGCTTACTGCTGCTGATTCAGCTGGTACTGTTCCATCTCCATCTACATATGTATACTCAGGCTGCAACCAGATACATACTTATTAGATGAGATATGTTGTAGCAAAAGACTTCAATAGGGCTCAAAACAAATCTTTTCAAGAAGACTCGTTCCACTCACCATAGTTTGACATATCTCAGACAAGTCTCCAATTGGAGAAGTCTCTGAACCATAACTGCAACATAAAAACAGGTGTTGTGTGTTTTCTTAGATTGCAAAAGAGTTGGATTCAACCAGGAAACTTAGTTTGGATGATAAGAGATAATATTCATGAATCAACCAACAAAAATCGCTTAATGCCATAGAGGCACAAGAGTGGTAGGAAATGAATGCATACCAAACATCAAAGGGCGTATCCTGTGCCACTCCATAAATGTTATAGAAGGAAACTCCATCAGGAAGTTGCGCTTTGTTGAGAATCTCTCTCGTCTTACTCGCCCATTCCAGGATAGAAAAGTTAAAGGGTAAAGCTACTTTATTCCCACCATAGCTTAGCTACAATACATAGTAAAAAAGATGAGAGAACATCTCAAGCCAATTAAAAAGACAAAAGCTTAATGTGTACCTCGTTATTCATCAATGCATCGTTGAATAGATCAATACTCTCAACTAATCCAAACGTTTCCAGTTCCACAGAAGTCTCGTCCTTGTTTTCAGTTTTTTTACGCCAAACTCGAATCTCTGGTTGTTTCTTCCACTTAAAATCTGGATTTCCCATCATCTCATATATAGATGGGCACTCAACCAACTAAAAGCCAAAAGTTTTTTTTAAAAACACATTCATCAATCAGAGAGAACAAGAGTTCACACAGTTGAGAGGATGTATTACCAGTTGGTGCATGGTCCATCGTGATACGAAAAAGAAGCTTTCTAAGCCTTCCACAAACTGCACTCCAGTCAAGAGTGAATCATTGATGCACCCTGGGGCTCCTGTTAAACCAAATCCAGTGTCATTTCCAGTGAAAGTGGTATGAACAACTTTACCAAAGAGATTATTTGTATAAAACCTTGGAAAGGTGTTGCAATTGTAATCCATTTACCAACATACTTGGAGAAAACCTGCCAATGGTTAAAACAGTTATGAAGCTTGCTTGGATGTGGTAATCATAACGGATGGTGATTACAGTACCTCTGGATAAAGAAACATGAAACAGGAAACCATAACTCCACCCATTGAATGGGAGATGATGGTGACTTTTCTCTCCCCTGAAGTTTTATACGCAGTTTCCAGCTTCTTTTTGAGACCGAGCATAAGTTGGTCGATCCTGCAAGAATGAAATAAAGCAAAAAGCAGCTAAAGAATTCTCGTAAAACTACAATTTCAGGTAATAAACAGAGGATTTTCATGCAAATTTGACCTATTGCTTTGCCTGAAATCGTAACCGTATCCAAACAATGTAGTCCCCTTCTTGTAACCACATCCAACCAGCATTTCTATCATATCGTGAAAGTGATACACCTCCGTCAAGTGACATAGCTTTACAAACTGAAAAGCAGAGTTGTCCAGTATCAAAGTTAGCAGGAATAAAACCATCAAGTAAGACACATCATGAACGAACAACTTAGAAGTTAACAAACCAAATCCAAGAAAGAGAGTAGACAGAAAAGAGAAGAAAAGGTATCGTATTTACCCAAGATGGATCTAGAATGTCAATTGCATAGAGTCCATGGTCATCATCAGGGACCAAAATTTCAATATCTTCATCCAATGGTTCTGTATAACCTGCAAAAGACATTCAAGATTACACATCTACTTCTTCACCACTTACTTTTGTCAAGCACACAACATGGTAAGCTAGCAATTCATAGTCACGGGTGAGTCTAAAGATTGTCGTAATGAATGATGCATCATGACATAACATTTGAACAGAGCAATAGCAACAGACAAAAAACAACACTCGTAATTACAAACTTCTTCTAACCAAAGGGCCCAGGAAGATGATAATAAACTTGAGATAAGAGAGAGACACTTTCGTTTTTACTTGTAACTAACCACTTGCAATACGCAATCACCAAAAAAAAAATCGATTTTTTTTTTTTAAAAGGACTCACCTTTCAAAAGGAGAACTGCTTAAATAAGAACCGATCATAGGATAAAAGCATAAAGACTAAAGCTTTTGGTTTCCATTAATGATCAATGAGACACACTTTACCGGTTTTGGGATTGTAAAGAGACCAGAGACTCTGTCTGAAGGCAAGGTTCGCGAGAAATATCCGAACCCAGACCCGGATTTCGGACTTGGAGTTCTTCTTCTTAGAATGCAGAATCGAGCCTCCCATGCCAGAGACGAGCAGAACAGGATCTCTGTCCACCACCTCGCCGGCGTTTTCATCGTCATTGGTTCCCCAGCACGGACACGAAACCCATTTCATCGTTAGCTGGGTCAAAGCTCGGGTCTGTGTGAAGACCCGGAATATTCAATTTCGGATCCTTTCTTTCTTTCTAGAGAGATGCTGAGAAAACTTTTGAAAAGGTTTGAGTTTGTGGGGCTTATCAGAGGTTAATGAGTCATCGAGGAAGATGTCCGAGAATATGCCATGTGTGACTGTGACTGTGATTCTCTCTCTCCACACGAAAGATGATTCACGTGCTCCTCACGTGTCACGCCTTCTAGTCACGCTCCGAAACGACGACGTCTTAAAAGATACACACGTAACGTAAGTCAAATGAGGTCTTATCTAAGACTTTTAAGTTTTGTTGGGATATATTGTAATAATTATAAAATATAGGGATCTTATTGCAACTTCTCAAGAGTTTGGTTTACTATCACTTTGGCCAGTTGACTTTAGCAGGAGATACTTCGGAGAGGATGGAACAGCCACAGTCGCCGGGAACGAAGTCAGTGGAGATCAGAGAAGCCATGGAACCACTTTTAAGGTTTACCCTTCGCTCTCATTTGGATGAAACAGCCCAAAGTCTCGACCTTGAACTGCCTCGAGATCTCTGCATCCATCTCCTGGAGGAGGAAGATACAGATTCAACTGGTAAAGCTTTCAGACTCTGCTTTTTCTATCTAAGGATCTTAGAGACTAATAAGAGCTTAGGGTTTAGCTGAACTTTTTTGGAAATGCTCTGTTTTCACAGAAAAACCTGCGAGGTACAAGATTCTAGCAAGGGCTTTGTCTGAATGTCTTACTTCCGAGGAGAAGGGTTTATCCGTTGATAAAGGTTCAAACTTTGAAAAGTATAGCAAACTGTTTCATGGTTTGGGACATGACTTGGTAAATGTATGTACCAATGAAAAAAAAAAATTGGTTCTTAGCTACTTATTGGATCAGGAAAAAGTTTTGGAATTTTGATGATAAAAGATGTCTTCTTTTGTCAGATGTTGAAGAAGGTAAACTTTGAGCTTCATGTCCAGGAGCCTTATTTCACACAGTTGAAAGGTAACAACAGTCTCTGTTTACTTGATTCCGAGTTTGTTTGGTCGATCTCATTTTTTCATTCCCTGGTGCCACTCTCATTCACCAGATGGTCTGAAAACTACTGAAGGGAGATGTGCAGTAGGAGACTACATGAGGTTTGGTTCTTTATTAACCTTTGTTGATGAATCTGCATTCTTTATTATGATCTTATTTTGCTTCACGGCTTTTCCACCTTGCTTTAGATTATCTTATTGACTTCGTAGTTGGTTTAGTTTATACTTACTCAGTTAGCTTTGTGTGTCCTCTCAGGATAAGTTCAGGAGATTTTATTTTGTTCAATAAATGCTTGCTGCTTCAAGTTCAGGTAGTCACTAATCATTGTATATCTACGAATTCTTCATGGGGAGGTTCAAGCATTTCATCTTCTTCTTTCTTTTACTATGGCAGGACATTCGCTATTATACTTCATTCTCAGAAATGCTGAGAGTGGAGGGTCTTGCCAAAGTTCTTCCTGGAGTTGAGACTATAGAAGAAGGTTTGAAGTATCTTTACCAAGTTACTTACACACAACATGGAACATTTTAGAAAGCATCTCTTTTGCTATGTGCACATTGGTTCTAACCTGACACGCTGTTTGTTCTATCTGCAGGTGTTGGAGTTTACCGAAACTTTTACTCTGAAGAGAAGGAAAGAATGAACGGTGTTGTGGCAATTCGTGTTGTAAAACCAGTTGATCAGCCGTATGCAGCTCTGGCAGGAGTATTGTCTGTGAGTTTCTGATAGCAAGTGAAACGTCAAAATGCCTTCACTAGTTTTTCATTACCCGAAGTTTCTTTAATGGTTCTTTTGCAGGAACTCAAGTCCACTGGGATCAAAGGTTTGTTGGATGACTATACATCACGAGCTACAGCTGAAGATCTTTGAGAGCAGATAGTCTACTAAGTGGTAAGTAAAATGAGTGTTTCTAAAATCAAGGTTTTCAATCTCTTTTTTAACTCTGTGTCAAATAAATTTCGATGTTATGTTGCTCAAGGAAGTGTTATCTTTTTAAGGAAGAGGGAATCCAAAGGGATTAAGGGAACATAAAACGTGTGTGTGTTGTTTTGTTGAATTGGATCAATTTGAGTGAGACAAGTTTGTGTGTTTTTGATGGTCTGCAACTCTAAAGGGAAGAACACAACGCATCAATAAACTATAAGAGACAATTAGAGCCTATAAAAATAATTAACTAACTCAAACCAATAAAAAATGGTAAAGAGATTCGTAAGGAGTCTTGGTTAGTTTTTTTTTTTGGACTAAAGACTGCGGGTAGCTCAAGGAACCCTCTGACGGCGAGTAAGTGACGAGTGATCAGAATTGTAGTCACTTCGTGTGTTGTTGTTCAATGCTTTTTCCTCTTCTCTAGTTGCCATGCTTTTTTTACACTAAGCTCTAGCTCGCCTTTGTTCCATCGATGAATGTATGCATTTAGTGCCATCAGGATCTGAATACTTTTTTATGTGTATATTTTTTCCGTTTTCATCCTGAATTTTTATCAAAACCGAATCTGAGTTTGTTTGTTTGTTTTGTGGTTTCTTGCTTTGTGGGTTTTATCCAGGGTAGGAAAGACGAGATCATCAGTGAGCCCTTAGAAGAGGCTCAAAAGATCTGCTTAAGGGAGTTAACTGCATTGATAAATCTTAGATCCATGCTAGTAAACCGTAGTATTAGTAAAGATCGTTTTGGTTGGTTTAGTTTTTCTTTTTGGGCATATGATAATGCATCCAAGTAAGGGCGGTGTTGTAAATGAGATCTAATGCTGTCACAACAACATTTTTTCATGTAAAGTTTAACAACCGTTGCTATAGAATGTTCATAAATCTGCAACCTCATCATGCAACAGAGTTCATCCAACAACAGATAGCAAAGTGATTATCAAACAAGTGAAATATCCATAAACTAGAAACCGGAAATGTCAAATGTTCCCCCAAGAACACAGCATCATGAAACCAGAAAACCACTTAGAATTAGATATAACGGTAGTGGTGTGTAAAAAGGGATTAGACTTAAGAAACTTTCAAGATCTTAGTGGCGCCTACTTTCTTCTTCAGAGTATAGGCAAGCACAACTAAATCCACTTCCTCTCCTTCCACCTTAAGGTTCTCTTCTTTCTCAAACTTCATAGACGTAACTCCTGAAAACGTATGATTTTTTTTCATTAGGCTTGTGTTTTTTTTTTTTTTTGTGATGTTTTGTTTGAATGTTTAAACTTACCGTTTGTTCCTCCTACAATCTTCATCGCCCTGTTCCTGTGTTTTTCAGTTTTTATTGTCACTTCCAGCTCGATGATTTGCTGATCACATGGCCAAAAACTCATCTTATAAATCAAGTGATGCATGATTTGATCAAAAAATGGGGAATGAAGAAAGAAAAAGCAAATGATCTTTTGTACCTTTGCCATATCTTGTAGCTCTAAAAAGAGAAACTTAAAAGGTGCTTTTGCTTTCTGAGAAAAGAAGGCTCTTGAAAGTTTTCAGAACAAAGCAAAAAGGAGGGTGTTTAGCTTATAAAAGATGATGAAAACTAATGTGATGTTAATGCCAATATTTAAAGAGGAGAGTTTTCATGTGCTATTTTTTTACTATATGGTAATATCTTCCTCCTTAAGTTTTCCATTGATAGTTAACCATCACTATCTTAACTTTTCTATTTTCACATCTCATGAAAGCAATGTCTTAACGTCCAGATCAGTTTCAAACTTATCCATTTTGATTGTTTATTAACCTGAAACTGGTTATTTGTTGTATAAGATGGGGGCTTGATGATCTATATCTATCCACCAAACTGATGGTATATGCGTTCAGACCTGATATATCTGATAATTAAAATCTGTGGGAAAAGCTCTATTTGCATTGACCAACTCCTAACAATACCTTAGGCTTCTACACCTCCTAACAATTGCTTCTTTATTTAATTGGGTTGAGTTCATTTACATGATTGAGCCTGCCTTGTCTAAGAACTCAGTACATCTTCAACAACTATTTCATAATTCACATTACTATTGAATGAAAAACCTTAAGTACTTAGGTTGTGTGCGTCTGAAGCAACCATCATATCTACACTTGCAAATGAAACAGAGACATTGTATATAATAGTTTGAGGCTGAAGAAGATACATTGTTGAAACAGAGACATTGTATAATAATCACATTACAGAAAAACTCCAGAAAGAAAGAAAGCTTGTTTATTATTTTTATGAAAAGAATCTATTCGGTCCCTGCGATCTTCTTCTTGAAGGAATCAATATCCTCAGCCAACTTCCTTTCTGCTTGACTGAAAGAACAAGAAACAGAGACATTTTCATTCATGTCAGATCATTGATGCATCTATAGATTAGGATAAGTTAGTTACCTTGAAGAGAAGGTATCTGTAGACAAACCATCCTGTGTACCCGAGACCAACAAGCTCCATAACTTTCGGAAGCTACACACACTCATAACAAACAAACATCATTCAAGTCAAACCATTCCACTTTTCTCTCTGATATCAAAAAGTTTTTTTTTTGTTTTTTTAATCTTTTCAGATTGTTACCAGAGGAACAGAGTTGATGGCACCAACAAGAATGAAAGATAACGAAACAGCAACAATGGCTCCTCCTCCATATATAATCACAGTCGTCACGTTCCCAAGACCATCCCACTGCACCATAACCGGACATCAAGACAAGACACAAAAGACCATACAACTCTGTTCAAGCAATTACTTCTCTTACCTTTTCCTAACACATTAGTCCACCACATTATCAATTCAATGATTATGTATCTTTCTCTTAATATATTGGGACTCCCAAAATCGATACCAAAGTTTAAGACATGTTCTTCTTCCATCTCTGAACCGACTTTTTCTTCTTCGTTTTGTGATTTGCTAAAATAACAATAGTGTTTTTGGGAGGGTTATGTGAAACGAAGTCTTTTACCACTCAACAGCAAGTTTTGATAGTTAGTTTTTTCATGACACTGATAAGATTCAGGAAGTAACAGTTCTTATATCTCACTAAACATCACAGTAAACTACGAAAGAACTCTTAGAACCAATGCCTAGAAAATCCAACTTATCCTGCTGGTAATTGAAAAGGCAACAAACAGTCTTCTGAGCACAAACACGAACCACAACTACTGAAAAGACTTCAGACTTCAGAGCTTATTATCAGAGACACTTTCTGGATGATCAGTTTCAGTTTGTTTTAGTCTTCTTCTGGAAGAGCAAATTCCATGAGTATGTGTTGCCTTTCTTCTCAGCAACCTCCACACGTTTCCCTCCAACCTGCAAAAACCCATTCCATTTCTTAAATTAAACAAATGGCTCCTATGACCAAAAAATCTTGAAATTTTCTTGGTCAAATGTTTTTGTCACGTGATATGAGAATAATGGGAAATAACAGGACTTCTCATATCAGTAACTTATGAAGAAGATAGAATACATAAATACAGTACCTTGTCCATAAGCCAGAAGCCAAGGAAAGGCATGTACTGCACTAGATACATCACGAGCAGTACTGGCTGATATGAAATCCAAGCTTCTTTCAAGTTATGAGATGCAGCGATTATGGTCAGTTCTGCACATCTTTCAGATGACACACGCTTCTGCATGGCAAGAGAAAAGTAGAGACTAAGAAAAGACAGAGAAGAGGATTCAATGTGTGTCTACAAGACTAGACAAAGATTAAAGCAACGGCAATGTTATGAACAAAGCACAATCATAATCAACCAGTTAACAAACCTCAGGAGACTTCTTGTCTTCCGAAGTTGATGTTCCTGTGCCATTTGAGGTTTCTATTGGACCGGGACAAACCACAGTAACCTTGATTCCCTTCTGAAAGAACTGACTCCATGCACAAATGAAACGAGGCAATGAGAGTGGCAGTAAAGGATACTTATTAAAATTCTTCTAAGGGCAGCTGATAATTTTTCTGTTGTGTCTATCCACAAGTCATTAATAGCCAAATTATTTGCGAGCATGCAACTTTTTTACTTCAAGTATACCTCAGAACGTAAGCTGTGGAAGTAGCCTTGCAGAGCATGTTTTGAAGCAGCATATATAGCCTGTCCAGGTGACGGTACCTTCCCTGCGGCACTGCTAATCTGATTACAGATTAACAGTCAATTACTAATCATGAGACTTAACCGTAAATGAACAATCTATATAGCCTAAAACCTTAGATTATGTGAAGATATTGATGTTAGCAAAAAAGTGATTATGTGAAAGCCTCAAAAAATTAAGAGCACTAGACACTGATGTTAACAAAAAAAAAGTATCAGCATTGGTCATTAGTCTCCACATACCACAACAAAATGACCGCCTCCTTGTTTCAGCATATGAGGAGTTACCAACTTTGTGAGAGATATTGTCCCAAATACATTAACCTCGAATGTAGTCTGCACCCAATAATCATTGATTAACCAAATGACAATAAAGCTATAAAAGTAACATGAAAACCCATAAATGAGGCTAATTAATCTCTGGCTGTAGAAACACAAAGCAAATACAGTGCCTACAGATTTTTTACACAATCAATTTAATACCTTAAGATTTTCCTCGCTCGCATCCACTGCATTTGATTTCTGCAAGAAAAGGAGTATGAAGATGACACGCCCTTAAACAAGCTTTGAACTAAAATTATAGCAAGGAAGTTACTAACCGGACGCTCATAGGCAGCGTTGTGAACCAAATAATCAACACCAGCCTCAGGGAAAAGCGACACAGCTTGCTCTACAACATGTTTGAGCCCTTCTTCGCCGCTGGCTAAATCTAAAGGTAAAACCTTGACATCTTCTGGTGCATATTTACCTAGAGAATACAACTTAGTCAATCATAGTAAACAGAAACAGAAAGATTATAGTTCAAAAATGGAGACTTTTGCATAAAGTAAGCACCTTTGAGCTCACTCTTGACCCGAAACAGTTCAGCTTCATTCCTAGCAGAGAGAATAAGCTTGGCACCTAAACTTGCAAACTGTTTAGCAAGAACTTCTCCTAAAAAATTCAATCATAAAAACATGAGCTGCAGAACAGAACACAATCAAAGCCGGAGACTTTTTCATAGAAAAACACGACTTACCAATTCCACGGCTAGCCCCTGTGATCCAAACCACCTGAGCAAAGATCAAATCAATCACAAATGCTTAGAAACTGAAAATTACAGATTCCATCAACCAATCCAGAAGTACCTTTCCTTCTATGGCTTCGCGCTTCACATGCTTCTTCGAAATCAGAGTTAAATCCCCTAAACAGGAGGAGGCAGATAACAATCACAGTTCTACAGAATAAACCATCACATCCGCAAATGCGAAGGAGTTGACATTAAGTTAAAAACTACTTACCATCGGCGAATGCGAATTTGATAAGAAGACCAAGAAGGAGGAGGAGACCGAGAGAGGAGAACACTAGAGTCAGCATTTTTCTCGGTTTGAGCAGTGGCGAAGAAGAAGAAAGAGAGGACAAGTCTTAGCTATTTTATAAACTATGGGGGCCAAATATGTTATAAATGCTCAAAAGTGAATGTTTTGGAAAAAAAATGTTTTAGAATGTATTTTATAAAAATGTAAAATTTATTTAAAAATTTATGTTACTTTGTTAATTGTTGGTTCACAATTATGAATTGTAAACTACAAAAAAAAAAAAGTAATTGAATTTTTTGAATTATTACCGGTTTAAGATAATCATAGAAATATACGTAACTAAATTTAATTGTTTATGACATTTTGGGTTATTCACCAAATTCACAAATTATCAAGACCAAATCGTTATATGGGCCTCAAAGGCCTCGGAATCAACCGGGCCAGTCCATCATAGAAAACATAATAGAAATAGAAGTAAGTGGATTTAACTCAAAAGAAAATACATTATTCACAGTTCAAGACCATACAATTTGCAATACATATTATTTCATGGTAAAGTGATTTATAATTGATTGAAACAGTATATTCTCATTCACGATTATTAAGCATAATTGGTGGGAAAATATGTCTTTCACACTTTATCAAAATAGTTTCAAGTGAGTATAAAAAGATAACTCAGCAAAGTTCCAAAGACTTCTTTAATAAATAAAAAATCAAAGACTGTGGTATTGACTTTTTTATAATTGACATTAGACATGCAAAAACTCCACTATCAAATTAACAAGTCATTAAACAGTTTAAGTGCCTAATCCTTTCAATTTTTTTGTAGAAACAAAGTCCATATATAACAATTAGAGAGCTGTAATAAACATTAAACTCTTACGCTGATTGGTTAAAATTAAAAAGCATAAATATATAATTTTTAATTTTATGTAAGAAATATAAAACTGTCACTGAAAGGAAAGAAAGATTATCATCATCAGATTTCATTTCCTTCGACTCTTTCACTTAAGAGAGAAGAGACCGATCCAGAACCCTAAACCCATTCCCGCGGAGCTCAAATGGGAGATTCGTTGGAGAGGTTGGGATCAGAGGCATCAATGGCGACGGAAACTGGTATCAAATCGGACTTGTGTTTAGAGATCGATCCTCCGCTGAGCGAAACCGTCGCCACCGCCGAAGACTGGCGTCGTGCTCTCGACAAAGTGGTTCCCGCCGTCGTCGTACTCCGTACAACGGCCTGTCGCGCTTTCGACACTGAATCGGCAGGTGCTAGCTACGCTACTGGGTTTATCGTCGATAAGCGACGTGGGATCATCCTCACCAATCGCCACGTGGTTAAGCCAGGTGCGCTCTTACTCCACAAAGAGATTTATCCGTTTATGTGAATTTTTGATCGAAATAAGATGAGTCTAGGGAGCAGCTAGATATTAGATTTCTCATACGATGCTTATGTATTGGAACTTTAGCGGCGATGATGATTCTTCGAAGTTTTGTATTGGTTTTAGGATTTTGCGATTCCGTAGCTATTACCTGATTGATTAGATCGTTGCTTACGAAGACAATGTTCTGATTCTATATTCTGTGTTGATGTATACTTGAGAATCTATTGAATATTCAGAGATTCAACTTTATATCCTTCTCTATCTTCTTCTTCAGGCCCTGTAGTTGCTGAGGCAACGTTTGTAAACCGCGAAGAGATCCCGATCTATCCTGTATACAGGGATCCGGTAAGTCTCTCATTCAAATCCCTAGATAAGATTTCAGTTCTCCATTTTTCAAGTATGAGCAAACTGGTTTCACTTGTGAATTTTCTGTTACAAATTCATATGCGATGACGAAGCTCGTATAATTCTTTTCTAATATCAGAATTGGTGTCTCATCTTACTTTGCTCTCTAATCTCTTCTTGTGTTTTGTGTTTTTTTCAGGTCCATGACTTTGGCTTCTTTTCGTATGATCCCAGTGCAGTACAGTTTCTCAGTTATGAAGAAATTCTCCTTGCTCCAGAGGCGGCTTCTGTTGGACTCGAGATTAGGGTTGTTGGCAATGATAGCGGAGAAAAGGTAACATAAATAGGTTGTTCTCTATTAATCATGCATAAAAAAGCTTCTGTAGTGTTTTTTGTTCAATTTTGGGAGGAGGAGAAGTAATGCTTCTGGTTAATGGAGTGTGGATTTGCAGGTTTCAATACTGGCTGGTACTATTGCTCGGTTGGATAGGGATGCTCCACATTATAAGAAGTATTATATGTTTCACTCTCATGTTTTTATAGTTCTCCTTAGCTCTTAAAGATAAATGTTATGTTTACTTGCTCTCTAAAAATTATTTGGTTTTTGGTGCAGGGATGGTTATAACGACTTCAACACGTTTTACATGCAAGTAAGTAATTATTCATCTTTAGTAGTTATTACTTGTATTTTAATCACCAACTTATTGGAACATCATTGCATGCTATCTCTCCTGTGTCAAACCTTGTTTTCATCTTTTCTAGTCGTGTGTCGTGCTTATGGTTATTTCCCATTTCCACTACAAATGCACTCATATTTTCATCTATACACACCTACTAGGGTTAAAACTTTCTCTTCGTAGCTTATGTTGCAATGCTCAACTATTTAATGCTACTGTTATTCGAAGCCTAACCCTAACGCATATGCTAATGCTACTAATATGTTCGTTTCTCTGTTTATAGGCAGCGTCAGGTACTAAAGGTGGATCAAGCGGTTCTCCAGTCATTGATTGGCAAGGCAGGGCGGTAGCCTTGAATGCTGGCAGCAAGACCTCAAGTGCATCAGCCTTCTTCCTACCACTTCATCGAGTAAATAATCTCTTTTTCATACTCATATTCATGGTTCAGCTAAAACTAAAACCTCCATCTAAAGGTTGTTCAGTGTACTTGTTCTTCTGAAAAATGGTTCATGGTGGAAGTTAGTCCAATGTTACAAATACACTGCACGTATATTTAAGATCTCTTTTTTTCATGTATGGGGCCTTGAGTATCCAGTAGGAGACAGTGAGAGAATTAGGCATGGTTCCTGATCTCATGTTTAGTGTTGCTTTATATGAAATTTTGTTGGAATTTGCTTAGAATTTTATGGTTTTATTTTTTGGAAGGTCGTCAGAGCGTTGAGTTTCCTCCAGAAAAGTATTGACTCGTGCACAGATATACCAAAAGCAGTTCATATTCCTCGTGGTACGCTTCAGGTTTGTTTTCCACCTGTCAGATTCTGAGACTCTTCATAGTGCAGTCAAGAACATTTCCATGAATTTCAGTCTTGACTTTTTTTTTAATGGCTGGGTTCATCACTTCAGCTTGTCCGAAAAATTATCCATACTGTTACATGGTCGGTCAATTGAACGTATATGTGATTCCAAAGAGATGACTTTTGTGCCTGGAGAACATTTAGACTACTGTTTTAGTTTGGTTCTGACCATCATAATATGTGTATAATCAGTTTCAACTAATGTTGTGCTCAAATCATAGAGAGAAATGTGTTCCATTTAAATCCTTCAACGGTTTCTTTAATACTGGATTATGAGTGAAAATTTGATCTGGACTACCGTGACTAGCACTTGAAACTTTATTCTTAGGATCTGACTGAGTTCGTGTTTCTATTAGTAATAATTTTCCTGTTAAATTTCTATACATTTCCCACGACTGCCAGATTTGCAGAGATTCAAAGGAAGCTCAATGTCTATAGTCTGATGTGAGTTCTGGGGTTGCTTATGTAAGATTTAATCTGTTTGCTTTTGTATTTAGATGACATTTCTTCACAAAGGCTTCGACGAGATACGGCGACTTGGTCTCAGGAGTGAAACTGAACAGGTACATGATTTTCCTTCTTACCATCTTTGAGGCTCAGCTTTCCTTGTCCTACAGAGTGACACCTTAAACTTGCTATATCTTGGCTATGTAGGTGGTTCGGCATGCATCTCCACCTGGGGAAACCGGAATGCTTGTTGTCGACTCTGTTGTGAGTGCTTTGGTTCATTATAAACATACAGTACAATAATTATTTCTAAAGAAAATGGATAGTGTATAAGCGGCGCATTAACTTGAAATCTTCATCTTATATGATATGTCTTGACTTGTGGTAGGTGCCAAGTGGCCCTGCTGATAAACATTTAGAGTCGGGAGATGTTCTTGTACGGGTGAACGGCACAGTAAGTCACCTCGATTACATCATTTTAGTGAAGATTTTTTTTGCTTTTGGTTTCCTTCAAGCAATCTAAAATTGTGATATTATTGTCGCCACATTAATATGAAACGCAGGGTTTAAAGATTAGTTATTCCCCGACCATATAACCCATTAATCAGTACAATTTCAGTGTCTAGTTCTTTATGTTCCTCGTTTTGCTGAATCTCTCTCTGCATTTCATTATTATCGCAGGTGCTTACACAATTTCTAAACTTGGAGAGTCTGATTGATGAGGGTGTTGGCCAGATAGTTCAATTGGAAATTGAAAGGGGTGGACAGCCACTAACTGTTAATGTGTCGGTCAGTTCCATTCTTCTATTTCTACCTTCGATTTTTTAATGCACGCCGCAGTCTTCTAGGATGTTTTTTACTGCCTAAAAAGGACAGTAGCAAAGAGTAGACGTAAGGTGCATGTAGCCGTCTATTCTCGTTAGATTCGTTCTTGCTGCTCCTTCCCTTTTCCCTGAATATCTAAGATTTAGGATTTCATAATCTGCTTAAATGTGATTGATACTTACTGTCTTCCATAAAGATCTAAGTCCTTGTGTTTATGTATTTCCTGACACAGGTTCAGGATTTACACTCAATCACTCCAGATCATTTCCTGGAAGTGAGTGGTGCTGTGATTCATCCATTGTCTTATCAGCAGGTAACTTCGACGAAAAATATATCTGATTTTTTTTTTGCTTCTATGTGCCTGTATGCATGATATTATTGTATCTTACAGGTGAATTGTTATCTTTATGGATTAGTTTAGGGTTAGGTTTATCTGTTATGAATACTGATCATCGGATTTAAAGCACTTTCTCATTTCCATAGTAAGATGTGTAGCTGAAATCCTAGTTGGTTCATAATGTATATCTTCAGAGTGGAAGCTCTTTATGAATACGGTAATGCTAACTGTATGATCCTGGAACTCGTTAATGTACTATCAGTTGGAAATTGTTCCAATATGCTACTTATTTTATTCGTAATAATGCTTTGGAAAAACATTTTATCCTCCACGGCCCCGTGGCTTGCTAGATCTTAGTGTGGAAGCATAACTAAGTGATCTCGTGATGTTACTACCCACCTTCTATTGATAAAGAAACTTGCTTGTGTTTCAATGACTCTTATGGGAATTAGCTGACCTTAAATGTTCTTGATTTAACAGGCTCGTAATTTTCGTTTTCCTTGTGGGCTGGCGTATGTTGCGGACCCTGGGTAAGTCGCTCAACTTCCTTCATTAGAAAAATCACATTTTCTTGTGCAATTCGCTAGTAGAGTCCAGCAGAAAAGAATGGTTCCTTCTATGTTCTTTTAATCCTAAATTTTATTCATCTGCAAACTCGGTACAAGTGGTCAGCTGTAACTTCTTCTTAGACCCCATTTAATCCTGAAAATGACACTTTTAATATCTTCATCAAAGATCTTAAAATAGTTCACGTTTTAGCTTCTAGTATATCTGCTGACTTATTCGTAAATTTTCTTGACTGATATGTCAATATTTTTACATGTGACCTTGTGAATTGAAATGATTCCATTTTCAAAAATTATATATATACTGGTTTTACGAGTCTCTGTATATCTGGATTTACTTGGAAGAGCTTTTTATATACAGATACATGCTATTTAGAGCTGGGATCCCACGACATGCTATCATAAAGAAGGTTGCTAATGAGGATATTTCCTGTCTAGCGGATTTAGTATCCGTTCTTTCAAAGCTCTCTAGGGGTGCTCGTGTTCCCTTGGAATATATGTCTCACACCGATCGTCATCGCAAGAAGGTGATATACCTTGTTTATAAATTATTTTTGTTAGACGTCCTAACTCTTTGTTATCTTATGCTTGTTCAACATTGATGGCATTTATATATGATAATTTGTTACGCTACTCTTATTTATCTGTTGATTCTGTGACAGTATAACCTCTTCTCTAATTTTTTTTGCTATTATGATACTGATAGATCACCATGATCACTGTCTATGGAAAAATATCTCTCTCTAAAATTATGATTCCACAATGGATCGTTTTGTCTTATCAGCGTTCTTGTCGTTAGCATGGTTGCTATCCATGTTTCTTTTTGAACTTTATTATTTTTACTCAAATGAGAAAGTACTTATTTTTGGGTTCCAATTCCTGCAGTCTGTGTTAGTCACAATTGACCGTCATGAATGGTACGCTCCTCCACAGTTGTATACCCGTAATGACAGTTCTGGTTTATGGGATGTGAAACCTGCAATCGAACCTGAGATTTCACCATCTATTGGTAATAGTGCTTTGCCTATAAGCCAAAATATCTCTCTCTCCCATCACGATACAGAGCCCATGCATGAAGTTCGTGGGGTATCTGATACTGCGGCTACTATCGAAACCTCTAGTGGGGATGGTTCTCAGAATGATTTTGGCTCAGAAGCAAAGAAACAAAGAGTGGAAGATGATTCTTCAGATGGAACTGTTGCAAACGGTTCCTTAAATGGGAATGAATTAAAATCTGATGATGCAATGGCAACAGATAATACGGTTTTAAGAGACTACGAAGGTGCAACAGCATTTTCTGCTAATGCTTCATTGGCCGAACGGGCTATTGAGCCCGCTCTTGTCATGTTTGAGGTAAAGTTAATATACCAAACTGAATTCAAGGTTCGGAGTTCCTACTCACAAAAGCTATAAATTATTACTTAAATTATGTCAGCAGAACATCTGAACATGTTAGATTTGGTAACGAGTTTCTACAAGTCTGAAATTGATAAATTATGGATGCTTATGACAAAACCATGGAAGTACGACCTGGTGTCAGAATTACTGTCTTGGCTAAATATGCTTATGGTATTTGTGATTGTAGTTCTTATTGTGATTAAAGGCAACTTGCATCTTCTGAAACTATGTTCTCTTATACAGGTTCATGTGCCACCATCGTGCAGTCTTGATGGTGTTCACTCACAACATTTCTTTGGGACCGGCATCATTATTTACCATTCTTCGAGCATGGGACTTGCTGTGGTGGACAAAAACACCGTTGCTATTTCTGCATCTGATGTTATGTTGTCCTTTGCTGCTTTTCCAGTCGAGATTCCTGGAGAGGTTATATATCCCTGAGAATCTTACAGTTCATAAAAGGAAGCTTTAGTATTGATCTTTCTTAAGTGAAATGCAGGTGGTTTTTCTTCATCCTGTTCACAACTACGCTCTCATTGCCTATAATCCTTCAGCAATGGGTCCTGCCGGTGCTTCAGTCATTCGTGCAGCTGAGCTACTACCTGGTATGTCAATACAAATCTGTACAAAAGCACCTTTGGGTTCAAATTACATGCTGGTTTCTTTGTTGTTGTTAAACCATTTGAAAGTTTCACATTTGTTCTGTTTGGAAATTACTAAATTAACAAATGGTTGTGCTTTTGTTACAAGGCGGCTTGTTAAATTTATGTATATGTTTTATATGGCTTTCTTTTTTTCCTTTTTCTAGTCAAATTAATGGGACGAGTTCATGTTGGAATGTCTTATCTAAACAGAACCTGCACTGCAACGTGGAGATTCAGTTTATCTTGTTGGATTGAGTAGGAACCTTCAAGCCACGTCAAGAAAATCTATTGTAACCAATCCGTGTGCAGCGTTAAACATTGGGTCTGCTGACTCTCCCCGCTATAGAGCAACCAATATGGAAGTAATCGAGCTTGATACAGGTAGGAATTCAGAGCCTTTGGTATTATAATATAGTTACTTTAGACTTGTTCAAATACCACGTCCTTTTTCTTTCTTTGCAGATTTTGGTAGCTCATTTTCAGGAGCCCTGACTGATGAGCAGGGGAGGATTCGGGCCATTTGGGGAAGCTTTTCGACTCAGGTTCACCTTACCACTTTGCAATTTACACAACTTTTGTGTTTTTTTTTTCTTTTCTAAAATGATGTTTTCATTTGAATTGATCACAGATTAAATATAGTTCCACTTCGTCAGAAGACCATCAGTTTGTCAGAGGTATCCCGGTTTATGCGATCAGCCAAGTCCTTGAGAAAATCATAACCGGTGGAAATGGACCAGCTCTTCTCATAAATGGTATCAGAAGGCCAATGCCACTTGTTCGAATTTTGGAAGTTGAGTTGTATCCTACTTTGCTCTCAAAAGCCCGGAGTTTTGGTCTGAGTGATGAATGGATCCAAGTAAGCCTTTTCTTGTTTATATATTTCGTGATATTTCTACTTGAATCCTTTGTCATATCGATAGAGGTGTCTTTCCGCCAATGTAGAATTTATATCTTTATGTGAAACTCTTTATGTATAGCCAGTAAAGTACACCGTACCTTTGACAGAATGTTAGTCTACTAAAAGTAGGTATTCTCAAATCCATATATTCTATTGATTGTTCTTACAGATCTTAGTCAAGAAGGATCCTGTTAGACGACAAGTTCTACGTGTTAAAGGTTGCCTGGCAGGATCAAAAGCTGAAAATCTTCTAGAACAAGGCGACATGGTTCTGGCAGTCGATAAGATGCCAGTTACATGCTTCAATGACATTGAAGCCGCATGCCTAACATTGGATAAGGGTAGCCACAGCGATGAGAATCTCAATCTAACAATCCTTCGACAGGTGACACCATTAACTCCCGGCTCTCGATAGACTTCTCACTATACATTTGTTTCTCCGTTATCATCCTAGTCCTTGTGTCGATTGACATAATAGTTCCTATCATTTTCTTGAGTTTATAGACAATAGTAATCTAAGTGAAGAAAAAGGTTCACTAGTTGATACTCAAGACTCTTGGTTGTTTTGTCAGGGCCGAGAAATGGAGCTCGTAGTTGGAACTGATAAAAGAGATGGAAATGGAACTACAAGAGTGATAAACTGGTGCGGGTGCGTTGTTCAAGATCCTCATCCTGCGGTTCGCTCTCTTGGATTTCTTCCTGAGGAAGGTCATGGTGTCTATGTGACAAGGTACTAGCTCTAACAATATATGGAATCTCAATTTGGTTTAACAAAGGACCTTGTTCTTCTCAACGGATTATGAATCATTGCATCGGTTGCTTGGAGTTGATCTCTGACAAAACTTGTTCTCAGATGGTGTCACGGGAGTCCCGCAAACCGATATGGCCTGTATGCACTTCAGTGGATCGTGGAAGTTAACGGGAAGAAAACTCCTGATCTCAACGCATTCGCAGATGCCACCAAGGTTTTGACTCATTCCTCTTACAGAACTCACATTTACAAGTCTTACTTTAGCCCTGAAGCGATTATGTCGTTTGAAGTTTAATCTTAGATTGTTTTTTTTGCGATTCGGTTGCAACAGGAGTTAGAACACGGGCAATTTGTGCGTATAAGGACCGTTCATCTAAACGGCAAGCCACGAGTGTTGACTCTAAAACAAGATCTCCATTATTGGCCAACTTGGGAGCTGAGGTTCGACCCAGAGACTGCTCTTTGGCGGAGAAACATATTGAAAGCTTTGAAATAAGAAAGCCTTTTAGGTGCATATCATCATATTGCATGATCCCAACTGTGTTGTATTTCTATCGATATTATAACTCAAAATATTCATTATAACATTACTCGAAGAACTGTCACTTCCATTTACAAGGAGAAAAAAACTAAGAAGGATTTTACATACAGTAAAAATTGATCAAATTAAAAAAAATAGATCGTTTCGTAATTTATGTTTATGATTTTACTATCATTTTTGTTTTGAAATCAAAAAGTTTTTATTGATCGTGTAAATTTAGCGTAGAACACTGTATAATCTAATTAAGCCCAAGAAATGCGATTAACCTCAGTTTGACATTGGCTCAAATAAATATGGACTAATATTGGGCTTCAATTTTAATGAGAGGAATACCAATTCAATATTGGGCTTAAATAATATGGGACAGTGTTGGGCTTCAATTTTAATGAAATAATACTAATAGTTAAAAATTATTACACTGTGCTCATCATGCCTGCAGCGAGGTCATTACACTGTTACTACCTAAAGCTTTTAAAACATGTTCCATTTTGTTTTGAGATTCTTAATGTTTATTCTTCAAAACAGATACGAGCAGGTCATCTAAGCGGAGATTGCCATTTCAAGAGAGAACTATTGAGGGGTTTCATTAAATTAAGAGGCCATGAACAAGTAAGTCCACTATAACATCATGGATGGTTCTTGTTACTATTAACCTGATTCTTGATTTTCTTCAAAAGGAATGTATAAAAAGAAGAGTGCTGAAATCGCTTTGTGGCAACCCCTATTGCTCTGAAGTAGCAGCCAAAGACGCCATGGAAGCAGTTTGGGATACTTGTTACAATGACACTAAGCCTTTTGACAGAGCTCCTTGAAGGTAATAACATCTCTTCATACTCTCAAGAGACTTACTTTTGCTTCTGTTATTTCATCCTTGAAGATGGAGATAAAGCCAAAAAACTGTTGGATCAGCCATTTTCTCAACTATGGATGAATTAATAGTTTGCTATGAATCTAACATTAACAAAATAAGCTTAAACTGTTTTGTAATGACCGTTAATGGAGGAGGACCAAGTCACATTTTAATTTTAGAAACTTCAGTTTCCTCCTTAGCCTTGCCTAGTTTAAAGCATAGCCTCAGCTTCTTCACATTCAAATCTCTTTATATAAACTCTTGCGCTCTCGTCTAAGTCCCTATCAAATAATAAAACAATGGCTGATGCAACCGAGAAAGCCGAGCACGACCGTATTTTCAAGAAGTTTGATGCAAACGGAGATGGAAAAATCTCTGCAACCGAGCTTGGAGATGCTCTCAAGAACCTTGGCTCAGCCACACACGATGACATTAAGCGTATGATGGCTGAGATTGATACCGATGGTGATGGTTACATATCGTACCAAGAGTTTTCTGATTTCGCTAGTGCTAATCGTGGTCTCATGAAAGATGTTGCCAAGATTTTCTAAATCTATATATAATTCTACATGAAAATGATTTGAGATCTAACCATGTTTAATTTGTTTTTTTTTTGTAATGACATCATTTTGATTAAGTATGTATTTTTGGTTATAAAAGTATGAAATATAGTTAACTCAGTGATATATTAATAATACTTTCTCTTTTTTTCAGAAATATAAATGTTCTTTTAATATTTCAAAAAGATATTTTCAATTTAATGATGAATTGTAAACTTTAGAAAGGTAGTTGAATGTAATGAGTTATTGTTGATTTTGAAAATAGTTACTCATAGAAAATGATGTATTCAATTATTTATAATCAAATTTTTAAGTTGTGGAAATCTGAATATATATATATATATATATATATATATATATATATATATATATATATTATTTGGAAGCAGAAATATATAGTATTATCAATTGTGCTTAATTGGATGATGAAAGTTTTAAATATCCTTAGATGTTTTTCTTTTTTAAAAAAAATGTTATAAAATCAAAATATAAATGAGGCTCCCCTACTTTATGTACTTTTCAACCTTTAGCCCAAATATGTCTATGCATAAGATAAAGACAATGTAACAAAGAATGGTTGCCAACTGATCTTAACATTGAGGACCAAACATATATACTTTATTCATAATATATGCATAGAATAAAATCTCACAGTTAGCTTTGGCCCATACACATCATTGTTCAAAAATATCTTTTTTTTACAAATTAAAACTAAACTAAAAAGAAACACAAAAAAAGAACTTAGGAAAATAGTAGCCATCCCTTAAAAGTCTTTCTCTATAATTTGGAATTTAATGTTTCTTATATTAAAAACAAATTTAATTCCTGAAAATAAAGTATTTGACTATAAAATAATATTTTATTTTATTTTTGCGTTTGGTGTAGTATATATATAAACACGTACTATGTAACCGTTGGCCAACGCACTTACTCATATACAGATCTTTCCGCCTCCTCTCTCTCTCTCTGAAATGGACCTTACCGGAGAAACCACCAGCCTCGCCTCCACCGTTGCTTCCTCTTCTTCTTCCTCTTCCTCCGTATCATCAACCAATACGAGCCACGATTGCGACTCGCCACGTGGCGGAGATGTAGATCACGAATTGTTGCTCCGCACGTCCGTTTCCGTTTCTTCCTCGTCGTCTTCTGCTTCAATTCAGAGAGTACTCAGCTTAATCCGATCGGAGGATCCTGACTCGAGACTGCTCGCCGCTAGAGAGATCCGTCGGCTGACGAAGACGTCGCATAGATGCCGCCGACACTTTTCGCAGGCCGTTGAGCCGCTCGTTTCCATGCTCCGATTAGACTCGCCTGAGTCGCACCACGAAGCAGCTCTACTTGCTCTCCTTAACCTCGCCGTCAAAGACGAGAAGTACGTTCTCTCTTCCTTGTTATGTGTTTCGTATGCTAATGATCTGATATTAGTGACTTCTTCTAATGGTTAGAATCAATCAAATTCGAAAATATTAGATTACATGATTTCGTAAGAAACTAAATTCGTAGAAAATTTCATTATATATTCATATTATAAGTTGATGATTGGATGATTGCATTCGATGGATAATCTCTAGATCTTAGCGAACTATGCTTTCTTCTTTAAGCACTTTCTATCATCAGATTGGTGGATCCATCAGCTTCACTGCCTCTTATCCAAATGCTTTTTGTTTGCTTGGAGTGTACTCTATCTTTCCTTTAAGCTCTTCGTGTCTGTGTTCCTCTTTATTTTTTTGCTTCTTTTTGAAGATTTGGTTGTTACTGGGGGAATTGAGAATTATCTAGTGTTCATCCATTTTTTTGGGAACAGATATTTCGTCACGGTACTACAAGGATACTCTTCTTTATTCCTTCTCTCACTTTTAGATTGTTCTGTGGTTTATGCGGTTTCTGGATATTTCTGACTATTCTTTTCTCGTTCCTAAGGTTTTGATTGGTTTCTAGTTGTAGATGATATTTTGATTGATCTCTACACAAAAGCTAGAGTCTTGACATTCCATAAGAAAGCAACGAATCAAGTTGCTAGATAAGTCCAAAACACAAGAATCTTATATAGAGAATCATGACATTAGTTATGCCGCCGCAAATTCCCTCTCCTTTAAAGAGAGGATAACAACAAGCCAATCTCGAGGATCTTGATCTTATAAGGTTTGGACGAACCAAGAAACAGAGAATGGTTTAAGTCAAAGTAGTTGTTTAGATGGAAATCAACTGAAGCTAACTAACTTTAGGGGCAGATGTGTATCAATAAGTTTGCCTAACTTAATTTAATCCGTAGGCCCTTGCTTTACCAGACTTTGTATTTTAAGTATTTTTCACTTGCTTGCTGAATCTTCCTTAATTTGTACGCAAACGACCTTGTAGTCAATTTCTTCTTTGGTCTATTATATCATCAACTTTTCTTTTATTAATGGGTAGTGGAGAAAAGAGGAGCTAGCAAAGTAGAGAAGCTTAACCTCAAAGCCTTTCTTTATCTTCACTTTTCCTCTCCTTCATTAATATCTTTCCCTACTTTAATTTTTCTTTGTGTCCATAAACATTATTTAATACAATCCGTACCTTTAGGTCGGCTTGGTTTTCCTAAGAGGTTAGGTAGATGGCTGCAACTAACTCTATTCTTCTTGATTTACAATTCATATGACTGAGAAACTTAATGCATTAAAAGTCTATTTGCTAAGATGTCATTCTAAGTTTTTTGCTGTTGATTTTTTTTTTCAATTTTCAGGAATAAGGTGAGCATCATTGAAGCAGGTGCTTTAGAGCCAATCATCAACTTCTTGCAATCTAATAGCACAACACTTCAGGAATATGCCTCTGCATCTTTGCTCACACTCTCCGCCTCCGCCACCAACAAACCCATCATTGGAGCTAATGGAGTGATTCCTCTATTAGTCAAAGTCATTAAACATGGAAGCCCACAAGCTAAAGTTGATGCAGTCATGGCACTTTCCAACCTCTCCACGCTCTCCGCTAACCTGAGCATGATCCTAGCGACCAAGCCACTCTTACCGATACTGAGTCTTCTCAAATCAAGTAAAAAATCATCGAAAACATCTGAGAAATGCTGTTCCCTCATAGAATCCTTGATGGCATCCGGCGAGGAGGCGAGAACAGGTTTAATTTCATGTGAAGGAGGAGTTTTTGCAGTGGTGGAGGTTCTTGAAAACGGGTCACTACAAGCTAGAGAACACGCGGTTGGCGTGCTCTTAACACTCTGCCAGAGCGATAGAAATAAATACAGAGAGCCAATTCTCAGAGAAGGTGTAATACCGGGACTGCTTGAGCTCACGGTTCAAGGCACATCGAAGTCTCGCACTAAAGCACAAAGACTTCTCTCTTTACTAAGGAACTCAAAAAGTCCAAGACCAGAGGTTCAACCCGATACAATAGAGAACATAGTGTCGAGCTTAATCTCTCACATAGACGGAGATGATCAGTCAGGTAAGGCGAAGAAGATGCTAGCTGAAATGGTGCAAGTTAGCATGGAAAAGAGCTTAAGACATCTACAAGAACGTGCTTCCACTCTTGTACGTCCCTAAAACCGCATCTCCCGAGGTTTGATTATGCATAAGGGTGATGAAGATTGAAGGATTGATTTATAAATATATATATGCCAGTCCAGTGCCGGCCTTCTGGTTCTCAGTGACTGGTTTCTTTTATTGTTCATAATAAAAAGGTTTGGTGTGTACATATTCATTTCTATAGAAGAAACGTTTTTTTTTTTTTTTACTTTAAATAAAAGTTTCAATCAAGTTGTTGTGGCATTGCAGTTTAGACATCAACATCAAGCCTTCAACACTAGTAGATATTTCCTTTTAAAATAACACTTTATTGAAGATCACATGTATCACGTTTAAGAATGATAACCATCCATCACATGCTAGTCTTTTATAGAAGAAGCCCACTGAATTTGAGGCTTATGACCTCATAAAAAAAAAATCAGTTTTCATCTTTCCTTCTTTTAAAACTTGACTACGTACGTGAAGATCAATTTGACAATCTATATTACATCATCATCAAACCCATACTAAAGAGAGAGAGAACAGAACAGAACAATTTGTTTGTTCTTTTAATGTTCACTGTACCAAAAAAATATTTTGATAAAGAAAATCTTGTAAACAAAGGCTGACATCAGTCTTCGAAACTGAAAGTACGTTTTGGATCCGCCTTTTCAGAAACGTTCACGTTCACCACCACCACCACCACCCATGTTATCAAACGAAACAGTCCAAATTCTGAAAAATATCACACAATGATTTTTATTATAAACTAATACTATTCATTACATTGTGTGAAATATATTAAAAAAAAACGTTATCCTTCCATTTATTGAAAACTTTGAAAAGAAGAACTACTACAGTCTAGCTCGTGCTACGATACAAGGTTTTACTCGTTCCTCTCCAGTTTCTAAAGATACGCACAAGGTCCAAAACGATAAAGTTGTAAACATTTAGGCTAAATATTTAAAACACACAAAAAGTTTGGGTTAAAACAGTAAAAAACATAGCTAAAAAGTTACGGTCCCTATTTTAAAACATTTATTTTTATCCTTCATTTTTCCCGGTTCAGAACGAGTCAGCTCTACCGCCGTGACTCAGTGAGTTTCCACGCCGAGGTGGTAATAAGTGGTCGTGTCTGCCACCCTAACATCAAACATCCGTCGTTTTCCTCAACTCTGTATCCATCTCCACCGGCGAAAACCGATAATAGCATGCTCGCTTGTTTAAACGCGCTGGATCCGAGAGCCACCGGGTCAAACCCGACGGATCCCATTCGGGTTTTCCACTGCGCCAGCGTCTCGTGTCTTTCGACCCGATCGGTTCCTTCCGCCGCCACTACGTTAACTATCTGTCTACCTAAGTACACCTCCGACATGACTCGGTCTTGACTCGGTAAGCTGTAACTGTCTTCCAGCGAGTCGAACAAGCTCGAGTAGTAGTGAAGCGCTTCGTTGAACCTATCGAGAAAAACGACACCGTTGTGGTTCGCTTCTTGCTCCACCATAGTAATAACACTCGGCTTCACAGCTTTTACTGTGGTTAAAAGTTTCTCGATCGAACCGGTTCGGTTTAGAAGCCTGTGGAGCTCGAAAACCGAGTTAACCACTAAGGTTTCTGATTCCGGTCGGGTCTCGAACATCTCCGGTTCGAGATCCGATAAACTCTCCGCCGCTAAGCCTTTGAATTCGAATTCGACGCCGATCGCCTGAGCGAACTGAGCTAACTTCCAGCCTAGCTGCTGAAGCGAGTCGGAGCTCTCCGTCTGCGGCGGTCCGACTCCGGTGAGACGGAACGACGGAGGTCCGCCGGGTCTAACCGCTAAAGCTTGCATCAAAGCCGGCCATTGCATCCCTTGGTTTAGGCCAAGATCGATCACGTGGACTCTACGCGCCGTCGTAACGGCTTCTAGGATCGCTTGGTTCGCCGTGAAGTGAGCGAACTTCAGGTACGGACAAGACTCGTAGAAGTGCATCTGCAAAGCCTCCTCGAAAGAGGGGCCCACAGTGGGGGACCCGCCTGAGAGGTCTGTGGTGTAGATACGACGCGCCAAGCCTTGGGCGAAATAGGTGGCGACTTTCCCCATGGCTCCGGCTTGAGAAGCCGCGAGTGTTCCCACGCTCTTCACTAGCGCGTCGGCTAAGTTGAGATCCTCCTGCTGAATCGCCTCGGCGCAGGCCACCAGCGCGTGGACTAGTCTCACGCCGGTCTCCTGAGAGTCGACGAGGACCATAGGCCGAGCCGAATCTCCCGCCGGGTCCCTCCAGGATCCGACTGATTCGAGTCGGATCCTTTTGCTGCTAGCTTCCTCGTCAGCAACTTCCTCAGCCTTCGGAAACGCCGAGAGACCCGGAATGGCGCTCAGACCGTACTCCGATCTATCCTCGCACATTCGGGTCGGGTCAAGATCCGAGGATTCCGGGTTGTTAAGCTCGGAAAGCATGGTCTCGACCCAGTTAGAGAGATCAGACGGGTTATAGTGAACGGTGTCGTTTAAGACATTAGAACCAACGTCATCATTAGACAAAACCATCTCAAGCTGCTCCAGCTTCTGTGCTACTTCAGCCATTTCAGAAGACCGAACCTTGTAGCCAAGAACTTCAAGAAGCTCATCCATGTTGCTGTCATCCACCATCTTACCCTTGATGATGTTATCCTCCATCGAACCAGACTGTGGTTGTGGTTGTGGTTGTGGGTCCCACGTTTCTCCATGTCCTCTCTTCATCTTTTTCCTTCTTTGTGTGATGTGAGAGTGATGAAGCTGTGAAATAAAGAGTTTTGTGGATATAAGAAAGGAAGGTTACTTTACTTCATGGGTAGGTAAGGTTTTTAATGAGGATTTTTTAAAAGAATAAAATAATGGAAAGATTGGTCTTTATGTGAAGATGGTTACAGACAATTTGTGGAAACAAAGGAGATTCTGAGAAGAACAAAATATATAAAACCTCACGAGAGAGTGAGAGCAAAGAGGTCCAATGAGAGAAGTGAATACTGTAACTGTGTGTTTAAGAGATAAGGAGAGAGCAGAGGAGATTCCACTATACTTTGGCACCTGTTTCCCTCTTACTTCATGTTCCTAACTTCAAGAGTTTTACTTCCCACAAGATATTTCTTTCTTGTAATTTAATAATGGATTTAACTGAACTAAAATATTTAAACTATCGGATTGTTTGTAAGAGAGTCATTATTAAAATCGTATTAATCTTTTCACAGTTGAATAATAAGTAGTTTGACTTGGTGAATTACATGAGTAGTAACTAGAAACTAATATTTTTTCCTATTTCAAATTAGTTAGTTGTAGTTGTAACAACAAAATTTTATTTTAAAATAAATATCTATTTTTCTACTTTTTATTAATTGAAATATGATTAAGTATATAAATAATAATATTTTTATTTTTAAAATATGTAAATTTAAGTATTTTTAATTTGTATTTACCAACTTACAACTAAAACTAAAATGAAATGAAAGAAATAATAATTTTAGAAAATAAAGGTGGTAAAGATGCTATATTTTTCGAACACGTCATATAAGTCGGTTTAGCTTCTGAATCATACGGTTTACATAGCCAACTTTTTCTTTTTTGGGAAAAAAATCGTTTAGTTGTTTTACCAATCAAACTTTATAGTTATAAAGTTTTAGGTTATGGTGTGCTTTCGTGAGATTTGTTGGTATGATTTTCAAAGTTGTGTAGTGTAAAAGTGTCTTTAATGGACTGTCATAGTCTTATATACAATTACGACTTAATTGTTCTTAAAAAGGCATTGAATATTGTCATATTCTTGCATACGACTTCCTTGTTCCTAATCCGAGACGGCACCAAATGCGTGTTAAGATAATGGCTTTTGTTAATGACCTTTTTCAATTAGTAAAACAATATTTTCATTGAAACATGCTACTATATTTTGCAACTAACAAAATATATAATTTTTACCCATTTTTCCATAGATGTATGGTTCTAATTTCCACTCATACTCTGATCTTAATCGTCAAATTGAATAATCTTAACCAATGATCAAATGTAAAATTATATTAAATCGTAAAATCATCTGAACTTATGATCTACACACTGCAAGTCAGTAAAGCTTTAAATTCGAAGCCAACATGATGGTTTCATTAAGTTCCACTATACATTGAAGGAAGAATCCTATGGTGTTTGGACTTAAAAGAAAACATACATACCAACAACAACAAAAAAAAAAAAAAAAGAGAAAACGAGTTTCTGTTTTCAGCAGGTTTCATGTCACAAACATTGATTTTTAATGATCTAACCAAACTCATATTTCAGTAGATAATCAATGGTTCGTCCTCCCATATTTTTCTTCATTTTAGTTTCACAAAAAGAAAAGATAGTCCTCCCATTTTTTATGGCGAAGTGAATCTTTATTCGAATCATAATGACAATATATAGTTGTTTTCTGTATTAGTTAGTTCATTGAGATAAAACTACAGCTTATGAGGTGGACACATGAGCAACATGTTATGTGCCACGTACAGAAAGACAGCGTACGAGACGTCGACAACATGGAGAGTACTTTCACTGATTAAATTCATAGTATTATTTTTTTTTCCTGCAGTTTATATACATATGTAATGTAGACACATCAGCGGTCCGCATGCATAATTAATAAAAGTTTTTTTTTTTATTTTTTTTTGGTATCGTTTGGAAACCGAAAAGATCCTTTTGGAATATAAGAAGAGAAAAGAGTGTTGGGCATTGTTCTATGGTCCCAGTCGCAGCTTGATAGAAAATGATATTCGTTGATGTGTTTGAAGTCACATGGTGCATGCTTTTCCATTTTTAGGCGTTTGATGTAACTTAGTATCTAAATTGGCTTGGTTGGTTTGTGGTTTATATTATTTTGTTACTTTGATTTTTGGATCTTTTAATTTGTAAGAAAACTAAAACTCAACTAGTTTTGATCTCACTTGAAATTTGTAAGATATTGTTTTTTTTTTCTTAAAACTATTATTATATCCGGTCTCTTAATCAGAGTTTTTAATTTATTATTTGATATTTATTTTTTTACACTTTTCAGTTAAAAGATAATTCTTATATTTTTCAGTTAAAAACAATTCTTAAAGAAAGAGTTTTTAGTTTTTTTAAGTTAAAAATTGAGAAAATCTGAAAACCGTTTTTTATCCGAAATTAAAAATTCTGATTAAGAAACTGTAGATAACGATGGTCTAAGTAAGTTGTAAGATATGGTTGATTGGGTCGGTTTCGGGACAAACCGGAGAATATTACTTGTTAGGTGTAGTTGAAACGTACGATATGTTAGGTTCGGTTCCTCTATTTTCTCTTTGCTCTCTTCGGTAACTTTCGAATTTTAGGGTTTCCGTTTGCAAATGTCCTTCCGCCATGAAAAAATAATTTAAAAGGTAAGAAACTAAAAAACATAAGACGGCAGAGGCTCTGAATCCCAGAATCACTGGACCCATTAGAGTATGACGGTTAAAAGTTATGAAAGGGCCCATTGGGCGCATTAGTCACCTGTATACTTACTACTTGTTTCAGTCTGTTAAAACAAGCTGGACCTTTACTCGGCTTCAAAACAAATATCAGTAGAAGTGGGCCTGGCTCTGCACTATTATATTTCTGATCACCAGAAAACGAGGTGGGGCCGCTGAGGATGTGTCGAGAGGGAGAAGAAGATGAGCTTAGACCATCTCTATTTTTTACACTAAAATAGAATGATTATGTAATAGAGTGATAAAAAAAAAAAAAAATTATTTTATATTTAGAATTAATCTATTTTTACTTTATTATAAAATGAAAAATAAAGTACCATTAGTATATTTTTACTTAAACTCTATTTTAAAGTAAAAAATAAAGTGAAGTTAGAGATGCTTTTATAGCATCTTGAAGACAATCTTTAAACTTTAAATTTTCAAACTTTTCTTAGATTTTTAATAATAAAATCCTTCATTTTATGAATCATAAAATAACTTTTAGTTAAAAATTCAAACGAAATAGACCTTCAATTTTAATTCTGTGAAAATTTATCACCCTAAGAGTGACAGACGTTAAGAGCATCTGCAATGAGGGGTCCTTAAGGGGAGTCATTAGCGGAAAAATAATTAAATAATCAGTGGATCCCACTAAAACCTAAGGATTCGATCCTTAAAATCTCTAAATAAGGATCGGTCCTTACACCATTTGCGACACGTGGCGACACGCGATTGGTTGATTTTTTATTTTTTTTATAATCTGAAAAAAAAATTAAAAAAAAAAAAATGTCTAAGGACTCGGAATCCGTGGATGCTCTAAATTAAGTACTTCTATAATTTTCCTAAAACATCTACTTATTACATGAAAAGATAAAAGAACCTTAAATCTCTTCAACTAACTGTGTGAGCTACTGTATAGTGTCCTGAATAAAGTGTATTTTATCGTGTAATCTTATTACAAATCTAGTATTATAACCTTTCGTTTGATAACAACAACAACTATTCTAATATAAGTGGAAGGAAATTAATTGCATAAATAAAATTTAATTAAAATAATAATATAAAAGCAGTGTCTTCATTCAATTATTTGGCTTGCCTTTTTATTAAATTGTTTTCGTTTATATTTTTCATATTAATCATTGAAAATAATGTTTCAAACTTTGGTTCAGATAGGCCAAGAGTGGATAGTCCCACAAAGTCAGATATTTTGTCATGAGCATATTCATTAATTAGATCCAAGACAAAACTGTCACGGACTCACGATACTATTCCCATGAGATCAGAACCAATAGGAGCCACTATGAATAATCTCAAGACATCAATCTTAAAATGCAGAGATCTTGGCCACCCAAGAATCTGATGTGAATCAGTCTCCTCTCAACTTATCAAGGCCATAAACCCTGACTGCTCATATGATCAGGGGCGGATGTAGCTTACGACGTACGGGGTCACGTGCCCCAAACTAATTTTTGATTTTGTTTAAGCATCCAATTCAAGTCTTGAGTTTTTTGAAATAATTAGCTCAAATCCTATGATAATGCCCCCGTCTAGTTTAAAAGTTTGTAGTTGTGCCCCCAATTAAAAGTTTTCTTAGATCCGCCACTGCATATGATCTCTATATAATAAAGTCTGATTAATCCTTGAAATATGTAATTGATTGGTTAAGTATCCAACAACCAAATATAAATAAAATTTGATGTAACAGTTTCATCATGCATGCATACAACACATTAACTGATTAGTAATGATAATATACTTTCGGATGCATGTTTAATACATCCGTTAAGACACATGTAACACACCATTAAGCTCTTCTACGAACTTCTCCATCGCCAACACCGGCAAGCTAATGGCCACAACGGTTCCGTTCTCACCTATTTTATTCTTAAACGGCACGTAGAAGCTCACTCCTGGAAACACTGCGATACCAGCCTTAGCAGTTCCACCGTAAACCGGTTTACCCCACGGCCCAAAATCAACTTTACCTAAATCAAAACGTCTCAAGTCTGACACTATGTAGTTTCCAGCTGCCACAAACATAGGCCTCCCTCTAGTTACCATTAACGCCATCATCGACCTTATGTAGTCCTCTGTCACGCTTGACTTCGCCTCTTGTATCAACCTCAGAGGGAACTCAAGCGGTTTCTCCATCAGATCTTTTGCGGTAGCTATCGCCACGGGAATGGCGAAAACGTTACCGTAGTAGCCAGATGGGATAGGAGGGTTGCTAAGTTTGGAACGTGAATTGACGATGCATGTCATTCTCATCTCGGTGTTAGGGTCAGGACTCAGTGCAATGGTTCGGCATCGCCACAAAAACGATGTCATGGCTTCAAAAGTGGTGTTGTGGAGATTGGTCGGGAGGAGTCTTCGTATAGCTGAGATCTCGTCCGGACCAAAAAAGAAAGACTTACTAACTAAAAAGTCTCCGACAACTACTGCTTCGGGTTCTACCTTATCGTCATATTCGCGGTGCGTATGGGTCACACGCGCAGATGAACTCGCGATCAGAAGCTGACGTTCCCACACTGGTGGAACCGAGGGCGCGTGTAACCCACAGGCTAACTCGCATAGTGATTTCAGGAAGAGGGACAGACCGGCTCCATCTGTCATGGTGTGGTTGAAACGGAGGGCGAAGATGAATCCACCGCATTTGAGCCGCGTGACCTACACGCATGATGACGCTTTTAAAATCAGTTTAATTGTGACAACAATAAAAGCATTTGAACAAGATTCTTAATTCATGATTTAACATTTTTTTTACACTTTCAAAGAAACGAAAAATTTCGATTAAAAAACCAAAAATAATGATGGTTTAAGACATTTGCAGTCTCTGAACACGAATCTCTCATATCAATTATACGATATTAAAATATACATCTTACGTATATCAATAAAACATTATCAATAAAAAATGTATTTTTTTTAAAAAAAATTGATAATTATTCATTAATAATTGATAAAACATGCAATAAAATTACAAATATTATATTTTTAAACAATTATTTTAAAAACATGTAACTTACGAACGGAGATAGTATTAGAATTTAATTAGAGAGTTTCTAAAAGAAATTAAAGATTCATATATATGACTGTCACAGAGGTGAAAATTCTCCATTGCGGATGGTTTAAGTAATGTAAATATATATATATATATTCATCATGTGTTATATACCTGAACGAGAAGCAATGGAGTGTTAAGTAACTCACTGGACCCTTCCACATCAAAGAGAAGCTCTTCTAAGAAAGGGAAAGGAGGAAGAAGAGCATCAGCTTCCTCCAACTCAGCAAACGTAACCTCAGCGTCAGCTTCAATGAACAAAACGCCTTCTCCGGTACACTCCACCGAAAGTTTTCGGTTAGGACCTTCCCGGAGCCTACCAGCGAACGGGTAATAGTAAACCAGCGACTGCGCGAGAGCGTTCTTGATCACTTGGACCGGGTCAAGATTACTAGTAAGGTTCGGTCTATAGAAAAAGATAACAGGAATTTGAAATCTTAGTCCTTGTTGGTCGTCTATGTCGGAGAGAGGCTTGAGCTCTCGTGGAGTTGGCTTAGTCGGAGTGACAAGCTCAGGCTGCTGGCGATGTACCTTGAAGGAGAGACATGTGGTGGTGGATGGTGGCAAAGACACGTGATAGTCCATGGTTTGAGACTTTCTTTGAAGATAGAATTAAACACAAGACAGTGTATCGCCACATAATATACAAACACACTTATTAGCTTGTTTTAAACATTTTCTGGTTAGGTACTCCCTCCGTATCATATTAATTGGTGTTTAAAAAAAAAGAATTGTTTCAAAATAATTGATATTTTTATTATTAGGTAGAATTTAATATTATTTGAATTTTGTGACTAATTATAAAATACTATATTTTTTTTTGTTGAATTAATTTTATTTAATAATATTTTATACAATTAAGATAAATTGAATAGAAATTTGTATTTTCTTAATTCATGTGCAAAAATTTTAAAACCTATTTATATTGAAAGAGAGGAAAGTACTTTTTTTTTGTTGGATAACGGTAGGTATAGCAGTGTTTTGACTTTCCTAAGAAAAATGTGTTTTTTGTTGTCTTTTAAGCATGACTTGTAATAGAAATGAAAACAATACCATTATTCAACTACTTTTAAACATTCGATTCCTTACTTCTTCTCAAGGTGAGAAAGATCTAACTCATCCAAAAAATGAGATATAAAGAAAGGGATTCACATTTGGCCTAGACATGAACTCTGGATCCATCTCTTGTAATCTTTGTCTCTCTAATGTGTCAGAGTCAAATTAACTATAAAGCATGATACAAGGAATAAAAAGAAATAAAACTGATCAATAAAAGTACTCTGAGTAAATATTAAATCACATATTTAACCAGAAATATCGCTGAGGAAGAAAACAACTAACGAGATTTTTCACTGAGAAAATCCCACAATATCATAACAATACTCCCTACATCTCAGCATGAACCACACTATTCTTCTAACGTCTCTCTTATAGCTTTTGACTTTATCTTCAGTATTGAAGAATGCTTCTGTCTTATTGTTCTCTGTTTTTTCTCCATGGTTACATAACTCCGTGAGCCACAAGCTTCTATTCCTTCAACGACAAGTTACAGTAACAATCTCTTGATTTAACAGAAAGGCTACTACGAAAATGTCACATAGATACTCGAAGAACACAATGACCCGGTAAGACTATTATAAGTTTCTTTGCTTCAGGTGTTTTACAACAAACTCTAGAAATATTATTAGCCCTAATGTTCATCGTCTGTAGAAACTCAAAGCCACCAGATCTTGACCTACATTTGAAAGGAGTCCCATTTCATCTTCACAAAGTAAGCTTTCTGCACTCGTTTTCCCTGAGGGTTTTTATAGGATTTTTGACTTTAATTTTGGTGTTTGTTTAGGAAACTTTGGCTAAGAAGTCTGCCAAAGTGACAACATTACTTCAGTGTAACAAGATCGATGAACTGCACTGGATCCTCAAAGACATCGACGTGGATCCGACAACCTTCTTCCTCGTGGTTAGCTTCTGCCATGGCTACAAGATCCATTTATCATCTGAAAACATAGTCTCTGTTCTCTGCACTGCTTATTACCTAGAGATGAACGATGATCACAGCTCTAACAACTTGTTGAACGAGGCAGTAACGTTTTTGGAGCAACGAGTTCTTATAAGCTGGAACGAGACAGTGAAAGCTCTTGCTGTCTGCAGCGATAAGATTCTTGACAAGATATCTGATGTTGGACTCACTGAAGTCTTCTTAGATTCCCTTCTCGAAAAGGCTCTGAAAGATCATAGATTGCTTGAAGATCTGACAACGTTACCTCTTAGGTTATATGAACCATTGGTCCAGGAATCTAGTAAGCATAATGTCTCTGTAGAAAACCTCGTGGCATCGGTTTGCAACTACGCGAAAAGATATGTTTTCGAGAGAGATTCTGGAGATGAAAGTGTTTCAAGAAACAAGAGACAAGTTCTCGAAGCTGTTGAGAGGCTTTTACCTCACCAAAGAGGAGCTATCTCTTGTGGATTCTTGTTCAAATCTCTTAAAGAATCTATGTTTCTTGACGCTTGCTCTGATTGTCGAAAAGGGTTTGAAGATAGGATAAGAAGACAGCTCGACATGGCTACATCAAAAGATCTTATGATTCTATTACCAAACAAAGTTGGAGGAGCATATGACATCAACCTCTTGAAAACCATTCTTAAGAGCTTTTACAGTAACTACAACGTCTCTGACGTTTCAAGGTTCGTGAGTGTAGCAAGAATGCTTGAAGAGTTTCTATTGGATGCTGCAGCGAGTGATGCTGGTTTAAGTGTAGAAACGTTTAAGGCGTTAGGAGAAATAACGGTTGCTGCGTCTTGTGATGTTTTGAGATACTCTGATGAAATATACAGAGCGGTTGATGTTTACTTGGAGAGGCATAGAGATCTGACTGAAACTGAGAAGATGGAAGCTTGTCGAGTTCTTGACTGTAAGAAGCTTTCGCCAGAGGCTTGTGAACATGCTTCGAAGAACGAGAAGCTTCCATTAAGGATTGTTGTGCAAGTTTTGTTCTTTGCTCAGAAGCAGATTCAGGATAAGGTGGCTAGAGATATGAAAAGTGTAGAGGAGAAAGATGATGATGATGATGACATTGAGGATATGAGTAAGAAGTTGCTGAGGCTTGACATCGAGTCAGATTACAGTAAGAAAAGAGAGATTGAGAATCTTGAATGTGTTGTTCATTGCGCAAAGAAGAAGATGGAAGATAAGAAGATAAGTATGTGGAGAGAAGTGAAGAGGAAGTTAGGTTGTATGACTTCTTTGACAGTGGATGCTTGCAATTGTCACATCAAGAAGAGGAAGAAGACTTATCATCACTACAAATAACAATTTTACTCTGTTCTGTTATAATTTTACTTTTGTTCTGTTTTTTTTTCTCTGTTTCTGCAAATCCTCTGTGTTCTGACTTTTGCTCTATCTAAAACTCTTCTTTTTCCTATTTTGGCTGTCTCTATATGTTGAAACCAAGTTAGAATGTGGTACATGAATATTAAAATATCTATATTATTATTTGTAAAATATTTTTTTTTTGCATTTAAACTCTCACACTAAAAGTTAAATGATTAAAATCTATGATACCTTTAATGAATAGTATAACTATATAATATATAATTTAAAAGATTTTTATTTTAAAATATGAATGTAGTTTTTACTCAAGTTTTTCAAATTATTTATGATACGTAAATACTTACAAAATTTTTAACGCAACAATAACTATATATTTTGATGAAAATTTGTTATATATAAATAATTTAATGTTTAATTTGATTTTTAAAGTATAAATAATAATTTATCATAATCAATAATTCAAAAACAAACAAAAACAATACTTCATACACTCCTCACATCAAATCCAGAAAATTAAAAACAACACCCAAGTCTCATAAAAACATTGTAACGCTAGGTTCAATTATCACAAATCAAGCAAGAGAAAAACTTCTGAATAAAAGATTTTGGATGTGAGTGACGAGTAGATCCTTGAGAAAGATCAACAATCTCATGTTCATCACGACCTACCTCTTTAGCCTTCTTAGACTCACCATAGAACTTAGTGAAAGCTTCCTCTACGTACTTAGCCGCATCTGAAACCTTCATGTTGTCCACTAGCTTCAACGGGTAAATGTCTTTGATATGATCACCTCTTATAACAGCCGCTGCTTGTATAAGCTCGATCTGAAAATCCGTGAGATCTTCATCTTCTTCTTGTGTTCCAATGGCTCTTGCCCTTGGAAGTTCAGGTAGTGTAACTGAAAAAATAAAGAAAAAGTGTTACATAATGAACCTATATCGACTAGTAACAGCTAGTTACCAGGGCAGTCGGTTCTTGGACTGGTTCGGTTGATGACAGCATCAAATGTTCCAGCCCATTCGTCACGCTTTGTAAGAAAGCTCTTGAGGTTGAATATCTTTTTCAGTGTAGCTGGAATCGACGAATGCTCAAACTGTGACGTTGGCTCTGGTCCGTTTGGCTCGTGTAACACTACAATATGTCGTGTTAATCAAAATCAATAACCGGTTTGTACCAACATGACAATACTGCTAAGCAAGGTCAGATCTAGGAGCAGCCGGATAAAACATAGGTTTCCACCCCCAAAATTTTTGGAAATTTTTTACATAGATACAGGTTTCTATTATGAATTTTTTTTTTATAAAAAATATTTTAAACATATTTTCAGCCCCTGAAATCTCAGATCCGGTCCTGCTGGTAAGATAACATTAGGCGGTTCCAGTGAAAAACATACGTACCGGTTCCAGGTTCGATCCAAGGTGAGATCAGCAATGCAGGAACCCTAACACCGAGCCGGTCGAATTTAAAGTTAAAAGGCGGTCCTCCAACAAGACCATCAGGATTTGGAACACCTGTGACTGGTGTAGGAACATGGTCATAGTAACCACCATGCTCATCATAAACAACAACGAAGAGAATCTCGTTCCACTGAGGGCTAGCTCTTAAGGCTTCGTAGATCTCCTTGACTAGGTTTTGGCCCTCAGCGACGTCGTTTTTGGGGTGATCATCGTTGGCCGGAGCCGACAAAATTTTGAAGTATCTAGGTTCGATGACCACATAGTTTGGAAGCTTCCCTTCTTTGCAGTGTCTCTTGAAGCTTAAGTGGTATTGATTGAAGTTGTCCACGTACTTCAATTTCCTCATATCCCTAGTTAAATTTATATTTGAATTAGGTACATTTTAATTCTTACTTTTAAATGATTAATCATTGTTATGAATATATAAAAGTATCAAATGGACCCAAGAAACAACTTATCCCTTGGACACATGCAAAACTCAATTATTATTTTCCCCCAAAAATCGAATCTCTGATATTATGCCATAATTATTATAGGATTCTTAGAACGAAAATCTTAGCGTAATATAATAAATTACGTTAAAAACCGTCTCTTGATTTTTTTTAGTTAAAGTTAAGAAACGGTTCTTATATTACGTTAATAACCTCATCCTAAGAATCTCGTAATAATTATTTTCTAATGATCTGATAAATTTGAAAATATACCAAATTATTTTTAGAAACAGTACAGAAATGATAATCATTATTTTGTAAGTTTGGTAATATAATTTAATAATATAATTACTAAGCAACTCCATTTAATATAGATTACAAATCAAAAGATTCTCTAAATCAATGTTTCATTTTCCTAAAGAACTAATAAGTGGTTAGTACTACTTGATCATTACATGAAACATTTTATTTTTGAAAAGAAATCAATCATGGAGGATTGGAATTAATTTTCGTTATATTTAAATAAGTAGTAGATATAGTGCAATCTAGGTGTCACTACATTTCGTCGGTTCATCATTATCATGTTTGTCTTCTTCTTCATATACTATTTATCCTACAATCATAGTTTGTAACTTTTGACCTTTTTTACGTTTATATTTTGTTTCTTAAATAATGTAAAGTATCTTACCTGTAAAATAGACAATTAGGAAAAGATTGGTAGTAAATCCCAAACGTGAATCCACTCTCTTCAAGTGATTCGAACACTGTCTTCTGAGGGAACCCACGTACCAGTGTGTTAGTATCATTGCTAAACGCACCGTTTGATGTCGCCGAGTGGACGTAGAGACGGTTAGGCTGCGTAGACGATGGTAACGACGAGAACCACCGGTCACATACGGCGAATTCTTGAACTAGCTCCTTGAACACGGGAAGCCTCTCCGGTGGAAACCCCTGCATGACTACTTTCTCCGACATCCCTGGTGTGATGGCCTCTGCGTTTTGTACGAACCCGTTCATTGTCGGAGCCGGGTATGGACTCTCGTCACTGAAAGGTTTCCCGAACACCTGCTCGTAGATCGCCTGAAGTTCCAAGAAATATGTTATCAGTGGCCGGTTTAAGATTATTAGTTAAAGTTAAAAGACAGTTTTTATATTATATTAAGAAAATTCATCTTAAGAACTTTGCAATAATTATGGTCTAACTGAATCTTATACCGGTTAAGGAGTTTAAACTAAACCGGAAGTATACCTGGAAGGAGTGACCGGGATCAGGATCAATGTTTTGAGATTCTTTGCCGAAAAAGACTTGAGCAGAGTCCGGGTCCGACGTGGAGATCGGGTTGGATCTTGGTTCGGATTCGGATACTCCATCGATTTCCGGGTTTAGCTCCTTGAACCAACCTAACATGTGATCGAAAGACCTGTTTTCCTGTACCAAAACGACGATGGTTTTGATTGGAGAAGCCGATGAGCCACCGCCTGAGCTGGTCTCCTCCACCATTATCTTTTATCTGACTTGTGTTTAGTCGTTTTCTCTCTCTCTCTCTCTTTGAATTAGCGGTGTCTATCGAAACGTGATAGCTTATTTTATAGGGTGATATTAAGGGAACACGAGGACCAATTCATTTATTTTTAAATGGTAAGTAATTTACATAAGATCTCATTGCATAAATGGTTTTGTGTCGTTATTCTTTACTATGTATAAATAAAAAAAACTGGCAACGTCAAGTTTGTCACGGTCGGCAAGGTGGCTGAAGAAAAACGTTTTAAAAGTTTATAAACTGTAACTATATTGACTTAACAAACTTCTTATAGGCTATTCCAATTTATAAGTTGTGTTTTTTTTTTCCTAGACGTTGCTTGTTAAGATATCAAAGAATAATGGATATTTTAAAAGCAAAAAAATTGTGGTTATTTGATTGAAATGTCTACTTGAACATCTGTTATTAGAACTTTTACTTTGAAAATATGAATTGTGTAATTATCAAGAAATTATGATTTGTGAATAAATTATTTCTCATGTTGTGAACATATTAGCAGCTTGGATTATCTGTAGATGATCGGTTTTCGCATAAATAGTTAACGCAAATTTGGTATGGTGTCTGGAAAAAAGTGGACATGGAGATTGGAGAAGGTAGATAGGAGATGTGCTTCCAAATTTTATCTTACAATCACTATCAAAAGAAAATTTAGTAAGCTGGTTATTATTGGCGCTGCATCAATTATCAGTCGTGTATATCATTTTAAATTAGCCTAGTAGATGAATTAGGTGTTGACCGATGAAAATATAATTAGGTGTTGACTAATTATATGGATACACTGTAGTGTATTGCACGTTTTTGCATGAATCATTTTATTAATAGAGAATTACAAAGTTAAGATTTTACTTTGAAATATGTTTTAAAAAATTGTCCAGTAGTTTTGACCAAATAAAAAAATTGTTCTGTAGTACATTTTGTTAACTAAAAGTCACGATAACCTTTTTTCAATATTTCATATAACAGGCAGAAAATCGGAATAATACTTATAGTATATATTATGAGTTTTGACAATACGTTGCAAATACATTCATGTTAAAATTAATTAAGAAAGGTTATATTTCGTAATCATTACAATAACAAATTTACAACTAAAGTTTAGGACCCACTTGTATTGTGTTTACACTTTAATTTGATCTACTCATCAATCGAACAACTAAAGTATATGAATATGAAAATAAGTAAGTTCTTTTTTAAAAAAACTTAAATAAGTTAGTTCTTGATAAAAGTAAAAGCATTATGCTAGAAGCTATCAGAGCTTTAATTTCTTAAATAAAACAGCACAACATTTTTCACATTGTTGAATTATCCCCTCACACACAAACAAGAACTTTACATTTTATTGTATACTCTACTAATCCGAAACTATGCTTAATGCTAGTGTTTGCGGCATGCTGTCCACTTTTTCTCTGGTGAGCAAGTGTTTTTCTTTCTCCTATGAACATGGTTTCTCATAGAGCATGTTAAGGGTGATGTACTGAGATTCTAGGTTTCTAATTATTGATGCTTGGCTATATCTCATTTACCGTAATTTGGGATCTGGTGCAGAAGTATGAGGGTTATCCTTCAGGATCAATGGTTGATGCTGATGGTTCTCCATGAAAAGTACAGACCCATCGTCTCTCAGCTTTATGATTTATCTCTGATTGCAGGATTTGTTAGCTAATCCAAAATGCTCACTACTGGTTGCTAGAGAACCAGAGGCAGGACCGGTTTGAGGATCACCCTACATGGTGATGCAGTGTTGCTATGTGTTTCTCCTTGTTGCTTTTATAGTTTATTCACATTTTTATTTAAGCTTCAATATTTGTTTTATGTATTATGTAGGTTTCGAACAAAGATCAAGCGTCTGTTCGATCTGCCTCTTAATATACTGTCTTATGCAATCCAGTTTATATGTTCAAGTTACAATAAGCATCACATAATAATGTTTCCTTTGTGTTATAAATGATCTAGGGAAAAGTAGTTTTATAAGATTTGCTCACGTGAACATCGAAAAAGGAAGTTAGCTTAAGTCAATACTCACTTCAATGTCTATTATTATAGGTAGAGCTAGCAACATTCCTCCTATGATCAACATATTTTAAAATTCATGAAATTTCATGGTACATAGACATCATTTCTATTTTTTAACATTTAATTTAATAAAACATCATATAGTGCCTAAATTAGTGGAAGAATCACTAAGAAATTTCTATTATCTAGAGAAACGGAAACAACAAAAGTTCTAAACCTCTTTGACAAAAAAAAAAGATTTTCATTTTTTTTTTTCAAAATTTCTCAAAATATGTGGGCATCCTTACAAAAATATTGAGTTTTCGTTACATACTCAATATACTGAAACTTATATTCTTTGGTGTTTTTTTTTTAAAAATATTATAAACACATTATACATTTGTATTAATGTATGACAAAATTTTTTATGGTAAATGGGCATCAATTTTATTTTTAATAATTAATTTAACAAAACTTCATATACTGCTCAAATTAATATAATAACTACTAAGAAATCACAATTCTCTAGAAAAACATAGACAACAAAAGTTCCAAACCTCTTTGACCATCATCATATGTCAATGAAAGATGCAACTATGCATTAAAAAAAGATTTTTTTTTTTTTGAAAATTTCTCAAAATATGTGGGTTAACCCCTACAAATTATATGTTTTTGTGTTTCTTAAAAATTTATGAACACTTTCTTGATTATAATTAATGTATGGAAAACCTTTTTCATGATAAATGGGTAAAATTTTTAATTATTTGATAAATAATTTTATAAAACTTCATAATCTATCTAAAACAGTGAAATAACCACGAAAATATCTATTCTCTAGTGAAACGGAGACAACAAATGTTCCAAACATCTTTGAACATCATCCTATGTTAATGAACGATTCAGTTATGCATTAAAACAAGATTTTCATATTTTTGAAAATTTCTCAAAATCTGTGGGTTAACTCCTACGAAAATATTGAGTTTTCGGTAAATTTTCTATATACGAAAATTATATGCTTTAGTGTTTCCTAAAAATTTATAAACACATTCTAAATTTGAATTAATCTATGAAAAACTTTTTTTCATGATAAATGGGTATAATTTCTACTTATTTGATAATTAATTTAATAAAACTTCATAATCTACCTAAAAAAGTGAAATAACAACTAAAATTTCTATTCTCAAGAGAAACAGAGACAACAAATGTTCTAAACCTCTTTGAACATCATCCTATGTTAGTAAACGATTCAATTATGCATTAAAACAAAATTTTTATATTTTTGAAAATTTCTCAAAATATGTGGGTAAATTTTGAGTTTTCGGTAAATTTTCTATATACTGAAAATTATATGCTTTTCTGTTCCTTAAAAATTTATAAACACATTATAAATTTGAATTAATATATGGAAAACATTTTTCATAATAAATGGGTATAATTTCTAATTATTTGATAATTAATTTAATAAAACTTCATAATCTACCTAAAAAAGTGAAATAACCACTAAAATATCTATTCTACAGAAAAACAGATACAACAAATGTTCCAAACCTCTTTGAACATCATCCTATGTTAATGAACGATTCAATTATGCATTAAAACAAGATTTTCATATTTTTAAAAATTTCTCAAAATATGTGGGTTAACCCCTACGAGAATATTGACTTTTCGGTAAAAATTTTATAAACTGAAAATTATATGCTTTTGTGTTTCTTAAAAATTTATAATCACATTCTAAACTTGAATTAATGTATTTAAAACCTTTTTAATTATAAATGGGTATAATTTCTAATTATTTGATAATTAATTTAATAAAAGCTCAAAATCTACCTAAAGAGCGAAATAACCACTAAAATATATATTCTAAAGATAAACATAGACAACAAATGTTCTAAACCTCTTTGAACATCATCCTATGTTACTAAACAATTTAATTATGCATTAAAACAAGATTTTCATATTTTTGAAAATTTCTCAAAATATGTGGGTTAATCCCTACGGAAATATTGAATTTTTGTTAAATTTTCTATATACTGAAAATTATATGCTTTTGTGTTTCTTAAAAATTTATAAACACATTCTAAACTTGAATTAATGTATTTAAAACCTTTTTCATGATAAATGGGTATAATTTCTAATTATTTGATAATTAATTTAATAAAACTTCATAATCTACCTAAAAAGTGAAATAACCATAAAATATATATTCTACAAAGAAACGGAGACAACAAATGTTCCAAACCTCTTTGAACACCATCCTATGTTAATGAACGATTCAATTATGCATTAAAACAAGGCTTTCATATTTTTGAAAATTTCTCAAAATCTGTGGGTTAAACACTACGGAAATATTGAGTTTTCGGTAAATTTTTTATATACTGAAAATTATATGCTTTAGTGTTTCTTAAAAATTTATAAACACATTCTAAACTTGAATTAATGTATTTAAAACCCTTCTCATGATTAATGGGTATAAGTTCTAAATATTGGATAATTAATTTAATAAAACTTCATAATCTACCTAAAAAGTGAAATAACCACGAAAATATCTATTATAAAGAGAAACATAGACAACAAATGTTCCAAACCTCTTTCAACATCATCCTATGTTAATGAAAGATTCAATTATTCATTAAAACAAGATTTTCATATTTTTGAAAATTTCTCAAAATCTGTGGGTTAACCTCTACGGAAATATTGAGTTTTCGGTAAATTTTTTATATACTGAAAATTATATGGTTTAGTGTTTCTTAAAAACTTATAAACACATTCTAAAATTGAATTAATGTATTTAAACCCCTTTTCATTATAAATGGGAATAATTTTTATTTATTTGATAACTAATTTAATAAAAGTTCATAATCTACCTAAAAAGTGAAATAGCCACTAAAATATCTATTCTACAGAGACACGGAGACAACAAATGTTCTAAACCTCTTTGAAAATCATCCTATGTTAATGAATGATTCAATTATGCATTAAAACAAGATTTTCATATTTTTGAAAATTTCTCAAAATCTGTGGGTTAACCCCTACGAAAATTTTGAGTTTTCGGTAAATTTTTGTATACTGAAAATTATATGCTTTAGTGTTTCTTAAAAAATTATAAACACATTCTAAGCTTGAATTAATGTATTTAAAACCCTTCTCAAGATAAATGGGTATAAGTTCTAAATATTGGATAATTAACTTAATAAAACTTCATAATCTACCTACAAAGTGAAATAACCACTAAAATATCTATTCTACAGAGAAAAGAAGACAACAAATGTTCCAAATCTCTTTGAACACCATCCTATGTCATTGAACGATTCAATTATGCATTAAAACAAGATTTTCATATTTTTGAAAATTTCTCAAAATCTGTGGGTTAACCCCTACGAAAATATTGAGTTTTCGGTAAATTTTTTATATACTGAAAATTATATGCTTTAGTGTTTCTTAAAAAATTATAAACACATTCTAAACTTGAATTAATGTATTTAAAACACTTCTCATGATAAATGGGTATAAGTTCTAAATATTGGATAATTAATTTAATAAAACTTCATAATCTACCTAAAAAGTGAAATAACCACTAAAATATCTATTCTACGGAGAAACGGAGACAACAAATGTTCCAAACCTCTTTGAACATAATCCTATGTTAATGAACGATTCAATTACGCATTAAAACAAGATTTTCATATTTTTGAAAATTTCTCAAAATCTGTGGGTTAACCCCTACGGAAATATTGAGTTTTCGGTAATTTTTTTATATACTGAAAATTATATGGTTTAGTGTTTCTTAAAAAATTATAAACACATTCTAAACTTGAATTAATGTATTTAAAACCCTTCTAATGATAAATGGGTATAAGTTCTAAATATTGGATAATTAATTTAATAAAACTTCATAATCTACCTAAAAAGTGAAATAACCACTAAAATATCAATTCTACAGAGAAACGGAGACAACAAATGTTCCAAACCTCTTTGAACACCATCTTATGTTAATGAACTATTCAATTATGCATTAAAACAAGATTTTATATTTTTGAAAATTTCTCAAAATCTGTGGGTTAACTCCTACAGAAATATTGAGTTTTCGGTAAATTTTTTATATACTGAAAATTATATGCTTTAGTGTTTCTTAAAAAATTATAAACACATTCTAAACTTGAATTAATGTATTTAAAACCATTCTCATGATAAATGGGTATACAGTTTAAATATTGGATAATTAATTTAATAAAACTTCATAATCTACCTAAAAAGTGAAATAACCACTAAAATATCTATTCTACGGAGAAACGGAGACAACAAATGTTCCAAACCTCTTTAAACATAATCTTATGTTAATGAACGATTCAATTATGCATTAAAATAAGATTTTCATATTTTTGAAAATTTCTCAAAATCTGTGGGTTAACCCCTACGGAAATATTGAGTTTTCGGTAATTTTTTTATAAACTGAAAATTATATCGTTTAGTGTTTCTTAAAAAATTATAAACACATTCTAAACTTGAATTAATGTATTTAAAACCCTTCTAATGATAAATGGGTATAAGTTCTAAATATTGGATAATTAATTTAATAGAACTTCATAATCTACCTAAAAAGTGAAATAACCACTAAAATATCTATTCTACAGAGAAACGGAGACAACAAATGTTCCAAACCTCTTTGAACATCATCCTATGTTAATGAACGATTCAATTATGCATTAAAACAAGATTTTCATATTTTTGAAAATTTCTCAAAATCTATGGGTTAACCTCTACGGAAATATTGAGTTTTCGGTAAATTTTTTATATACTGAAAATTATATGCTTTAGTGTTTCTTAAAAAATTATAAACACATTCTAAACTTGAATTAATGTATTTAAAACCATTCTCATGATAAATGGGTATAAGTTCTAAATATTGGATAATTAATTTAATAAAACTTCATAATCTACCTAAAAAGTGAAATAACCACTAAAATATCTATTCTACAGAGAAGCAGAGACAACAAATGTTCCAAACCTCTTTGAACATCATCATATGTTAATGAACGATTCAATTATGCATTAAAACAAGATTTTCATATTTTTGAAAATTTCTCAAAATCTGTGGGTTAACCCTTACGGAAATATTGAGTTTTCGGTAAATTTTTTATATACTGAAAATTATATGCTTTAGTGTTTCTTAAAAATATATAAACACATTATAAACTTGAATTAATGTATTTAAAACCTTTTTCATTATAAATGGGAGTAACTTCTATTTATTTGATAATTAATTTAATAAAACTTCATAATCTACCTAAAAAGTGAAATAACCACTAAAATATCTATTTTGCGGAGAAACGGAGACAACAAATGTTCCAAACCTCTTTGAACATCATCCTATGTTAATGAACGATTCAATTATGCATTAAAACAAGGCTTTCATATTTTTGAAAATTTCTCAAAATCTGTGGGTTAACCCCTACAGAAATATTGAGTTTTCAGTAATTTTTTATATACTGAAAATTATATGCTTTAGTGTTTCTTAAAAATTTATAAACACATTCTGAACTTGAAATAATCTATTTAAAACTCTTCTCATGATAAATGGGTATAAGTTCTAAATATTGGATAATTAATTTAATAAAATTTCATAATCTACCTAAAAAGTGAAATAACCACTAAAATATCTATTCTACAGAGAAGCAGAGACAACAAATGTTCCAAACCTCTTTGAACATCATCCTATGTTAATGAACGATTCAATTATGCATTAAAACAAAGATTTTCATATTTTTGAAATTTTTTTCAAAATCTGTGGGTTAACCCCTACGAAAATATTGAGTTTTCGGTATATTTTTTATATACTGAAAATTGTATGCTTTAGTGTTTCTTAAAAATTTATAAACACATTCTGAACTTGAATTAATGTATTTAAAACCCTTCTCATGATAAATGGGTACAAGTTCTAAATATTGGATAATTAATTTAATAAAACTTCATAATCTACCTAAAAAGTGAAATAACCACTAAAATATCTATTCTACGGAGAAACGGAGACAACAAATGTTCCAAACCTCTTTGAACATCATCCTATGTTAATGAACGATGCAATTATGCATTAAAAGAAGATTTTCATATTTTTGAAAATTTCACAAAATCCGTGGGTTAACCCCTACGAAAATATTGAGTTTTCGGTAAATTTTTTATATAGTCAAAATTATATTCTTTAGTGTTTCTTAAAAATTTATAAACACATTCTAAACTTGAATTAAGATATTTAAAAGCCTTCTCATGATAAATGGGTATAAGTTCTAAATATTGGATAATTAATTTAATAAAACTTCATAATCTACCTAAAAAGTGAAATAACCACTAAAATATCTATTCTACAGAGAAACGGAGAAAACAAATGTTCCAAACCTCTTTGAACACCATCCTATATTAATGAACGATTCAATTATGCATTAAAACAAGATTTTCATATTTTTGAAAATTTCTCAAAATCTGTTGGTTAACCCCTACGAAAATATTGAGTTTTCGGTAAATTTTTTATATACTGAAAATTATATGCTTTTTTGTTTCTTAAAAATTTATAAACACATTATAAACTTGAATTAATGTATTTAAAATCTTTTTCATTATAAATGGGAGTAATTTCTATTTATTTGATAATTAATTTAATAAAACTTCATAATCTACCTAAAAAGTGAAATAACCACTAAAATATCTATTCTCTAGAGAAACGGAGACAACAAATGTTCCAAACCTCTTTGACCATCATCCTATGTCAGTGAACGATGCAACTATGCATTAAAACAAGATTTTCATTTTTTTGAAAATTTCTCAAAATATGTGGGTTAACCCCTACGAAAATATTGAGTTTTCGGTAAATACTCTATATACTGAAAATTATATGCTTTTGTGTTTCTTAAAAATTTATAAACACATTCTAAATTTGAATTAATGTATGGAAAACATTTTTTCATGATAATGGGTATAATTTCTAACTACTTAATAATTAATTTAATAAAACTTCATAATCTACCTAAAACAGTGAAATAACCACTAAAATATCTATTCTCTAGAGAAACGGAGACAACAAATGTTCCAAACCTCTTTGAAAATCATCATATGTCAGTGAACGATGCAACTATGCATTAAAACAAGATTTTCATATTTTTGAAAATTTCTCAAAATATGTGGGTTAACCCCTTTGAAAATATTGAGTTTTCGGTAAATATTCTATATACTGAAAATTATATGCTTTTGTGTTTCTTAAAAAATTATAAACACATTCTAAACTTTAATTAATGTATTTAAAACCTTTTTCATGATAAATGGGTATAATTTCAAATTATTTGATAATTAATTTAATAAAATTTCATAATCTACCTAAAATTGTGAAATAAAAACTAAAATATATATTCTTTAGAGAAACGGAGACAACAAATGTTCCAAACCTCTTTGAACATCATCCTATGTTAATGAACGATTCAATTATGCATTAAAACAAGATTTTCATATTTTTGAAAATTTCTCAAAATCTGTGGGTTAACAACCCCTACGAAAATATTGAGTTTTCAGTAAATTTTTTATATAGTCAAAATTATATTCTTTAGTGTTTCTTAAAAATTTATAAACACATTCTAAACTTGAATTAAGATATTTAAAAGCCTTCTCATGATAAATGGGTATAAGTTCTAAATATTGGATAATTTATTTAATAAAACTTCATAATCTACCTAAAAAGTGAAATAACCACTAAAATATCTATTTTGCAGAAACGGAGACAACAAATGTTCCAAACCTCTTTGAACATCATCCTATGTTAATGAAAGATTCAATTATGCATTAAAACAAGATTTTCATATTTTTGAAAATTTCTCAAAATCTGTGGATTAACCCTTACGAAAATATTGAGTTTTCGGTAAATTTTTTATATACTAAAAATTATATGCTTTAGTGTTTCTTAAAAAATTATAAACACATTCTAAACTTGAATTAAGGTATTTAAAAGCCTTCTCATGATAAATGGGAATAATTTCTATTTATTTGATAACTAATTTAATAAAACTTCATGATCTACCTAAAAAGTGAAATAACCACTAAAATATCTATTCTACGGAGAAACAGAGACAACAAATGTTCCAAACCTCTTTGAACATCATCATATGTTAATGAACGATTCAATTATGCATTAAAACAAGATTTTTCATATTTTTGAAAATTTCTCAAAAGCTGTGGGTTAACGCCTACGGAAATATTGAGTTTTCGGTAAATTTTTTATATACTGAAAATTATATGCTTTAGTGTTTCTTAAAAATTTATAAACACATTCTAAACTTGACTTAATGTATTAAAACCCTTTTCATGATAAATGGGTATAAGTTCTAATTATTGGAAAATTAATTTAATAAAACTTCATAATCTACCTAAAAAGTGAAATAATCACTAAAATATCTATTCTACAGAGAAACGGAAACAACAAATGTTACAAACCTCTTTGAACACCATCCTATGTTAATGAACGATTCAATTATGCATTAAAACAAGATTTTCATATTTTTGAAAATTTCTCAAAATCTGTGGGTTAACCCCTACGGAAATATTGAGTTTTCGGTAAATTTTTTATATACTGAAAATTATATGCTTTAGTGTTTCTTAAAAATTTAAAAATACATTCTGAAATTTAATTAATGTATTTAAAACCCTTCTCATGATAAATGGGTATATGTTCTGATTATTGGATAATTAATTTAATAAAACTTCTTAATCTACCTAAAAAGTGAAATAACCACTAAAATATCTATTCTACAGAGAAACGGAGACAACAAATGTTTCAAACCTCTTTGAACATCATCCTATGTTAATGAAAGATTCAATTATGCATTAAAACAAGATTTTCATATTTTTGAAAATTTCTCAAAATCT
>MU106045.1:109292-144946 GCA_012274485.2 Sinapis alba
AAGTTCTAAATATTGGATAATTAATGTAATAAAACTTCATAATCTACCTAAAAAGTGAAATAACCACTAAAATATCTATTCTACAGAGAAACAGAGACAACAAATGTTCCAAACCTCTTTGAACATTATCCTATGTTAATGAACGATTCAATTATGTATTAAAAGAAGATTTTCATATTTTTGAAAATTTCTCAAAATCTGTGGGTTAACCCCTACGAAAATATTGAGTTTTCGGTAAATTTTTTATATACTCAAAATTATATTCTTTTGTGTTTCTTAAAAATTTATAAACACATTCTAAACTTGTATTATGGTATTTAAAAGCCTTCTCATGATAAATGGGTATAAGTTCTAAATATTGGATAATTAATTTAATAAAACTTCATAATCTACCTAAAAAGTGAAATAACCACTAAAATATCTATTCTACAAAGAAACAGAGGCAACAAATGTTCCAAACCTCTTTGAACATTATCCTATGTTAATGAACGCTTCAATTATGCATTAAAACAAGATTTTCATATTTTTGAAAATTTCTCAAAATCTATGGGTTAACCCCTACGGAAATATTGAGTTTTCGGTAAATTTTATATATACTGAAAATTATATGCTTTTGTGTTTCTTAAAATTTTATAAACACATTCTAAACTTGAATTAATGTATTTAAAACCCTTTTCATGATAAATGGGTATAAGTTCTAATTATTGGATAATTAATTTAATAAAACTTCATAATCTACCTAAAAAGTGAAATAACCACTAAAATATCTATTCTACAGAGAAACGGAGACAATAAATGTTCCAAACCTCTTTGAACATCATCCTATGTTAATGAACGATTCAATTATGCATTAAAACAAGTTTTTCATATTTTTGAAAATTTCTCAAAATCTGTGGGTTAACCCCTACGGAAATATTGAGTTTTCGGTAAATTTTTTATATACTGAAAATTATATGCTTTAGTGTTTCTTAAAAATTTATAAACACATTCTGAATTTGAATTAATGTATTTAAAACTCTTCTCATGATAAATGGGTATAAGTTCTAAATATTGGATAATTAATTTAATAAAACTTCATAATCTACCTAAAAAGTGAAATAACCACTAAAATATCTATTCTACAGAGAAACGGAGACAACAAATGTTCCAAACCTCTTTGAACATCATCCTATGTTAATGAACGATTCAATTATGCATTAAAACAAGATTTTCATATTTTTGAAAATTTCTCAAAATCTGTGGGTTAACCCCTACGAAAATATTGAGTTTTCGGTAAATTTTTTATATACTCAAAATTATATTCTTTTGTGTTTCTTAAAAATTTATAAACACATTCTAAACTTGAATTAATGTATTTAAAACCCTTCTCATGATAAATGGGTATAAGTTCTAAATATTGGATAATTAATTTAATAAAACTTCATAATCTACCAAAAAAGTGAAATAACCACTAAAATATCTATTCTACAGAGAAACGGAGACAACAAATGTTCTAAACCTCTTTGAACATCATCCTATGTTAATGAACGATTCAATTATGCATTAAAACAAGATTTTCATATTTTTGAAAATTTCTCAAAATCTGTGGGTTAACCCCTACGGAAATATTGAGTTTCGGTAAAATTTTTATATACTGAAAATAATATGCTTTAGTGTTTCTTAAAAATTTATAAACACATTCTAAACTTGAATTAAGGTATTTAAAAGCCTTCTCATGATAAATGGGTATAAGTTCTAAATATTGGATAATTAATTTAATAAAACTCCATAATCTACCTAAAAAGGTGAAATAACCACTAATATCTATTCTACAGAGAAACGGAGACAACAAATATTCCAAACCTCTTTGAACATTATCATATATTAATGAACGATTCAATTATGCATTAAAACAAGATTTTCATATTTTTGAAAATTTCTCAAAATCTGTGGGTTAACCCCTACGAAAATATTGAGTTTTCGGTAAATTTTTTATATACTGAAATTTATATGCTTTAGTGTTTCTTAAAATTTTATAAACACATTCTGAACTTGAATTAATGTATTTAAAACTCTTCTCATGATAAATGGGTATAAGTTCTAAATATTGGATAATTAATTTAATAAAACTTCATAATCTACCTAAAAAGTGAAATAACCACTAAAATATCTATTCTACAGAGAAACGGAGACAACAAATGTTCCAAACCTCTTTGAACATTATCCTATGTTAATGAACAATTCAATTATGTATTAAAACAAGATTTTCATATTTTTGAAAATTTCTCAAAATCTGTGTGTTAACCCCTACGGAAATATTGAGTTTTCGGTAAATTTTTTATATACTGAAATTTATATGCTTTAGTGTTTCTTAAAATTTTATAAACACATTCTGAACTTGAATTAATGTATTTAAAACTCTTCTCATGATAAATGGGTATAAGTTCTAAATATTGGATAATTAATTTAATAAAACTTCATAATCTACCTAAAATGTGAAATAACCACTAAAATATCTATTCTACGGAGAAACGGAGACAACAAATGTTCCAAACCTCTTTGAACATCATCCTATGTTAATGAACGATTCAATTATGCATTAAAACAAGATTTTCATATTTTTGAAAATTTCTCAAAATCTGTGGGTTAACCCCTTTGGAAATATTGAGTTTTCTGTAAATTTTTTATATACTGAAAATTATATGCTTTTCTGTTTCTTAAAAATTTATAAACACATTCTAAACTTGAATTAATGTATTTAAAACCTTTTTCATTATAAATGGGAGTAATTTCTAGTTATTTGATAATAAATTTAATATAACTTCATAATCTACCTAAAATGTGAAATAACCACTAAAATATCTATTCTACGGAGAAACGAAGACAACAAATGTTCCAAACCTCTTTGAACATCATCCTATGTTAATGAACAATTCAATTATGCATTAAAACAAGATTTTCAGATTTTTGAAAATTTATCAAAATCTGTGGGTTAACCCCTACGGAAATATTGAGTTTTCGGTAAATTTTTTATATACTGAAAATAATATGCTTTTGTGTTTCTTAAAAATTTATAAACACATTCTAAACTTGAATTAATGTATTTAAAACCCTTCTCATGATAAATGGGTATAAGTTCAAATTATTGGATAATTAATTTAATAAAACTTCATAATCTACCTAAAAAAGTGAAATAACCACTAAAATATCTATTCTACAGAGAAACGGAGACAACAAATGTTCCAAACCTCTTTGAACATCATCCTATGTTAATGAACGATTCAATTATGCATTAAAACAAGATTTTCATATTTTTGAAAAAATTCTCAAAATCTGTGGGTTAACCCCTACAGAAATATTGAGTTTTCGGTAAAATTTTTATATACTGAAAATTATATGTTTTTTTGCTTCTTAAAAATTTATAGACACATTCTGAACTTGAATTAATGTATTTAAAACCCTTTTCATGATAAATGGGTATAAGTTCTAATTATTGGAAAATTAATTTAATTAAACTTCATAATCTACCTAAAGAAGTGAAATAACCACTAAAATATCTATTCTACAGAGAAACGGAGACAACAAATGTTGCAAACCTCTTTGAACATCATCCTATGTTAATGAACGATTCAATTATGCATTAAAACAAGATTTTCATTTGAAAAAAATTTCAAAATCTGTGGGTTAACCCCTACGGAAATATTGAGTTTTCGGTAAATTTTTTATATACTGAAAATTATATGCTTTTTTGCTTCTTAAAAAATTATAAACACATTCTAAACTTGAATTAATGTATCTAAAACTCTTCTCATGATAAATGGGTATAAGTTCAAAATATTGGATAATTAATTTAATAAAACTTCATAATCTACCTAATAAGTAAAATAACCACTAAAATATCTATTCTACAGAGAAACGGAGACAACAAATGTTCCAAACCTCTTTGAACATCATCCTATGTTAATGAACGATTCAATTATGCATTAAAACAAGATTTTCATATTTTTGAAAATTTCTCAAAATCTGTGGGTTAACCCCTACGAAAATATTGAGTTTTCAGTAAATATTTTATATACTCAAAATTATATGCTTTAGTATTTCTTAAAATTTTATAAACACATTCTAAACTTGAATTAAGGTATTTAAAAGCCTTCTCATGATAAATGGGTATAAGTTCTAAATATTGGATATTTAATTTAATAAAACTTCACAATCTACCTAAAAAGGTGAAATAACCACTAAAATATCTATTCTACAGAGAAACGGAGACAACAAATGTTCCAAACCTCTTTGAACATCATCCTATGTTAATGAACGATTCAATTATGCATTAAAACAAGATTTTCATATTTTTGAAAATTTCTCAAAATCTGTGGGTTAACCCCTACGGAAATATTGAGTTTCGGTAAAATTTTTATATACTGAAAATAATATGCTTTAGTGTTTCTTAAAAATTTATAAACACATTCTAAACTTGAATTAAGGTATTTAAAAGCCTTCTCATGATAAATGGGTATAAGTTCTAAATATTGGATATTTAATTTAATAAAACTTCACAATCTACCTAAAAAGGTGAAATAACCACTAAAATATCTATTCTACAGAGAAACGGAGACAACAAATGTTCCAAACCTCTTTGAACATCATCCTATGTTAATGAACGATTCAATTATGCAATAAAACAAGATTATCATATTTTTGAAAGTTTCTCAAAATCTGTGGGTTAACCCCTACAAAATTAATGAGTTTCGGTAAATTTTTTATATACTGAAATTTATATGCTTTAGTGTTTCTTAAAATTTTATAAACACATTCTGAACTTGAATTAATGTATTTAAAACTCTTCTCATGATAAATGGGTATAAATTCTAAATATTGGATAATTAATTTAATAAAACTACATAATCTACCTAAAAATTGAAATAACCACTAAAATATATATTCTACAGAGAAACAGAGGCAACAAATGTTCCAAACCTCTTTGAACATCATCTTATGTTAATGAACGATTCAATTATGCCTTAAAACAAGATTTTCATATTTTTGAAAATTTCTCAAAATCTGTGGGTTAACCCCTATGGAAATATTGAGTTTTTGGTAATTTTTTTGTATACTGAAAATTATATGCTTTTGTGTTTCTTAAAAAATTATAAATACATTCTGAACTTTAATTAATGTATTTAAAACCCTTCTCATGATAAATGGGTATAAGTTCTGATTATTGGATAATTAATTTAATAAAACTACATAATCTACCTAAAAAGTGAAATAACCACTAAAATATCTAATTCTACAGAGAAACGGAGACAACAAATGTTCCAAACCTCTTTGAACATCATCCTATGTTAATGAACGATTCAATTATGCATTAAAACAAGATTTTGATATTTTTTAAAATTTCTCAAAATCTGTAGGTTAACCCCTACGGAAATATTGAGTTTCGGTAAATTTTTTATATACTGAAAATTATATGCTTTTGTGTTTCTTAAAAATTTATAAACACATTATAAACTTGAATTAATGTATTTAAAACCTTTTTCATTATAAATGGGAGTAATTTCTATTTATTTGATAATTAATTTAATAAAACTTCATAATCTACCTAAAAAGTGAAATAACCACTAAAATATCTATTCTACAGAGAAACGGAGACAACAAATGTTCCAAACCTCTTTGAACATTATCCTATGTTAATGAACGATTCAATTATACATTAAAACAAGATTTTCATATTTTTGAAAATTTCTCAAAATCTGTGGGTTAACCGCTACGAAAATATTGAGTTTTCAGTAAATTTTTTATATACTGAAAATTATATGCTTTTTTGCTTCTTAAAAAATTATAAACACATTCTAAACTTGAATTAATGTATTTAAAACCCTTTTCATGATAAATGGGTATAAGTTCTAATTATTGGACAACTAATTTAATAAAACTTCATAATCTACCCTAAAAAGTGAAATAACCACTAAAATATCTATTCTACAGAAACGGAGACAACAAATGTTCCAAACCTCTTTGAACATCATCCTATGTTAATGAACGATTCAATTATGACATAAAACAAGATTATCATATTTTTAAAAGTTTCTCAAAATCTGTGGGTTAACCCCTACAAAAATAATGAGTTTCGGTAATTTTTTTATATACTGAAAATTATATGCTTTAGTGTTTCTTAAAAAATTATAAACACATTCTGAACTTTAACTAATATATTTAAAACCCATCTCATGATAAATGGGTATAAGTTCTGATTATTGGATAATTAATTTAATAAAACTTCATAATCTACCTTAGTGAAATTACCACTAAAATATCTATTCTACAGAGAAACGGAGACAACAAATGTTTCAAACATCTTTGAACATCATCCTATGTTAATGAACGATTCAATTATACATTAAAACAAGATTTTCATATTTTTGAAAATTTCTCAAAATCTGTATGTTAACCCCGACGGAAATATTGAGTTTTCGGTAAATTTTTTATATACTGAAAATTATATGCTTTTGTGTTTCTTAAAAATTTATAAACACATTATAAACTTGAATTAATGTATTTAAAAGCCTTCTCATGATAAATGGGTATAATTTCTAAATATTGGATAATTAATTTAATATGACTTCATAATCTACCTAAAAAGTGAAATAACCACTAAAATATCTATTCTACAGAGAAACGGACACAACAAATGTTCCAAACCTCTTTGAACATCATCCTATGTTAATGAACGATTCAATTATGCATTAAAACAAGTTTTTCATATTTTTGAAAATTTCTTAAAATCTGTGGGTTAACCCCTACGGAAATATTGAGTTTTCGGTAAATTTTTTATATACTGAAAATTATATGCTTTAGTGTTTCTTAAAAATTTATAAACACATTCTGAATTTGAATTAATGTATTTAAAACCCTTTTCATGATAAATGGGTATAAGTTCTAATTATTAGATAATTAATTTAATAAAACTTCATAATCTACCTAAAAAAGTGAAATAACCACTAAAATATTTATTCTACAGAGAAACAGAGATAACAAATGTTCTAAACCTCTTTGAACATCATCTTATATTAATGAACGATTCAATTATGCATTAAAACAAGATTTTCATATTTTTGAAAATTTCTCAAAATCTGTGGGTTAACCCCTACGGAAATATTGAGTTTTCGGTAAATTTTTTATATACTGAAAATTATATGCTTTTGTGTTTCTTAAAAATTTATAAACACATTCTAAACTTGAATTAATGTATTTAAAACCCTTCTCATGATAAATGGGTATAAGTTCTAAATATTGGATAATTAATTTAATAAAACTCCATAATCTACCTAAAAAGGTGAAATAACCACTAATATCTATTCTACAGAGAAACGGAGACAACAAATATTCCAAACCTCTTTGAACATTATCCTATGTTAATGAACGATTCAATTATGCATTAAAACAAGATTTTCATATTTTTGAAAATTTCTCAAAATCTGTGGGTTAACCCCTACGAAAATATTGAGTTTTCGGTAAATTTTTTATATACTCAAAATTATATTCTTTAGTGTTTCTTAAAAAATTATATACACATTCTAAACTTGAATTATGGTATTTAAAAGCCTTATCATGATAAATGGGTATAAGTTCTAAATATTGGATAATTAATTTAATAAAACTTCATAATCTACCTAAAAAGTGAAATACCCACTAAAATATCTATTCTACAGAGAAACGGAGACAACAAATGTTCCAAACCTCTTTGAACATTATCCTATGTTAATGACAATTCAATTATGTATTAAAACAAGATTTTCATATTTTTGAAAATTTCTCAAAATCTGTGGGTTAACCCGTACGAAAATATTGAGTTTTCGGTAAATTTTTTATATACTCAAAATTATATTCTTTTGTGTTTCTTAAAAATTTATAAACACATTCTAAACTTGAATTATGGTATTTAAAAGCCTTCTCATGATAAATGGGTATAAGTTCTAAATATTGGATAATTAATTTAATAAAACTCCATAATCTACCTAAAAAGGTGAAATAACCACTAATATCTATTCTACAGAGAAACGGAGACAACAAATATTCTAAACCTCTTTGAACATTATCCTATGTTAATGAACGATTCAATTATGCATTAAAACAAGATTTTCATATTTTTGAAAATTTCTCAAAATCTGTGGGTTAACCCCTACGAAAATATTGAGTTTTCGGTAAATTTTTTATATACTCAAAATTATATTCTTTTGTGTTTCTTAAAAAATTATATACACATTCTAAACTTGAATTATGGTATTTAAAAGCTTTCTCATGATAGATGGGTATAAGTTCTAAATATTGGATAATTAATTTAATAAAACTTCATAATCTACCTAAAAAGTGAAATAACCACTAAAATATCTATTCTACAGAGAAACGGAGACAACAAATGTTCCAAACCTCTTTGAACATTATCCTATGTTAATGACAATTCAATTATGTATTAAAACAAGATTTTCATATTTTTGAAAATTTCTCAAAATCTGTGGGTTAACCCCTACGGAAATATTGAGTTTTCGGTAAATTTTTTATATACTGAAAATAATATGCTTTAGTGTTTCTTAAAAATTTATAAACACATTCTAAACTTGAATTAATGTATTTAAAACCCTTCTCATGATAAATGGGTATAAGTTCTAAATATTGGATAATTAATTTAATAAAACTTCATAATCTACCTAAAAAGTGAAATAACCACTAAAATATCTATTCTACAGAGAAACGGAGACAACAAATGTTCCAAACCTCTTTGAACATCATCCTATGTTAATGAACGATTCAATTATGCATTAAAACAAGTTTTTCATATTTTTGAAAATTTCTCAAAATCTGTGGGTTAACCCCTACGGAAATATTGAGTTTTCGGTAAATTTTTTATATACTGAAAATTATATGCTTTAGTGTTTCTTAAAAATTTATAAACACATTCTGAATTTGAATTAATGTATTTAAAACTCTTCTCATGATAAATGGGTATAAGTTCTAAATATTGGATAATTAATTTAATAAAACTTCATAATCTACCTAAAAAGTGAAATAACCACTAAAATATCTATTCTACAGAGAAACGGAGACAACAAATATTCCAAACCTCTTTGAACATTATCATATGTTAATGAACGATTCAATTATGCATTAAAACAAGATTTTCATATTTTTGAAAATTTCTCAAAATCTGTGGGTTAACCCCTACGAAAATATTGAGTTTTCGGTAAATTTTTTATATACTGAAATTTATATGCTTTAGTGTTTCTTAAAAATTTATAAACACATTCTGAACTTGAATTAATGTATTTAAAACTCTTCTCATGATAAATGGGTATAAGTTCTAAATATTGGATAATTAATTTAATAAAACTTCATAATCTACCTAAAAAGTGAAATAACCACTAAAATATCTATTCTACAGAGAAACGGAGACAACAAATGTTCCAAACCTCTTTGAACATTATCCTATGTTAATGAACGATTCAATTATGCATTAAAAAAAGATTTTCATATTTTTAAAAATTTCTCAAAATCTGTGGGTTAACCCCTACGAAAATATTGAGTTTTCGGTAAATATTTTATATACTCAAAATTATATGCTTTAGTGTTCTTAAAAATTTATAAACACATTCTAAACTTGAATTAAGGTATTTAAAACCCTTCTCATGATAAATGGGTTTAAGTTCTAAATATTGGATAATTAATTTAATAAAACTTCATAATCTACCTAAAAAGTGAAATAACAACTAAAATATTTATTCTATAGAGAAACGGAGACAACAAATGTTCCAAACCTCTTTGAACATCATCCTATGTTAATGAACGATTCAATTATGCATTAAAACAAGATTTTCATATTTTTAAAATTTCTCAAAATCTGTGTGTTAACCCCTATGGAAATATTGAGTTTTCGGTAAAATTTTTATATACTGAAAATTATATGCTTTTATGTTTCTTAAAAATTTATAAACACATTATAAACTTGAATTAATGTATTTAAAACCTTTTTCATTATAAATGGGAGTAATTTCTATTTATTTGATAATTAATTTAATAAAACTTAATAATCTACCTAAAAAGTGAAATAACCACTAAAATATCTATTCTACAGAGAAACGGAGACAACAAATGTTCCAAACCTCTTTGAACATCATCCTATGTTAATGAACGATTCAATTATGCATTAAAACAAGATTTTCATATTTTTGAAAAAAATTTCAAAATCTGTGGGTTAACCCCTACGGATATATTGAGTTTTCGGTAAATTTTTTATATACTGAAAATTTTATGCTTTTTTGCTTCTTGAAAAATTATAAACACATTCTAAACTTGAATTAATGTATCTAAAACCCTTCTCATGATAAATGGGTATAAGTTCTAAATATTGGATAATTAATTTAATAAAACTTCATAATCTACCTAATAAGTAAAATAACCACTAAAATATCTATTCTACAGAGAAACGGAGACAACAAATGTTCCAAACCTCTTTGAACATCATCCTATGTTAATGAACGATTCAATTATGCAATAAAACAAGATTTTCATATTATTGAAAATTTCTCAAAATCTGTGGGTTAACCCCTACGAAAATATTGAGTTTTCAGGTAAATTTTTTATATAGTCAAAATGATGTTCTTTAGTGTTTCTTAAAAATTTATAAACACATTCTAAACTTGAATTAAGGTATTTAAAAGCCTTCTCATGATAAATGTGTATAAGTTCTAAATATTGGATAATTAATTTAATAAAACTTCATAATCTACCTAAAAAGTGAAATAACCACTAAAATATCTATTCTATAGAGAAACGGAGACAACAAATGTTCCAAACCTCTTTAAACATAATGCTATGTTAATGAACTATTCAATTATGCATTAAAACAAGATTTTCGTGTTTTTGAAAATTTCTCAAAATCTGTGGGTTAACCCCTACGGAAATATTGAGTTTTCGGTAAATTTTTTATATACTGAAAATTATATACTTTTGTGTTTCTTAAAAATTTATAAACACATTCTGAACTTGAATTAATGTATTTAAAACCCTTCTCATGATAAATGGGTATAAGTTCTAATTATTGGATAATCAATTTAATAAAACTTCGTAATCTACCTAAAAAGTGAAATAACCACTAAAATATCTATTCTACGGAGAAACGGAGACAACAAATGTTCCAAACCTCTTTGAAGATCATCCTATGTTAATGGACGATTCAATTATGCATTAAAACAAGATTTTTATATTTTTGAACATTTCTCAAAATCTGTGGGTTAACCCCTACGAAAATATTGAGTTTTCCGTAATTTTTTTATATACTGAAAATTATAAGCTTTTGTGTTTCTTAAAAATTTATAAACACATTCTAAACTTGAATTACTGTATTTAAAACCCTTTTCATGATAAATGGGTATAAGTTCTAATTATTGGATAATTAATTTAATAAAACTTTATAATCTACCTAAAAAAGTGAAATAACCACTAAAATATCTATTCTACAGAGAAACGGAGACAACAAATGTTCCAAACCTCTTTGAACATCATCATATGTTAATGAACGATTCAATTATGCATTAAAACAAGATTTTCATATTTTTGAAAAAAATCTCAAAATCTGTAGGTTAACCCCTACGGAAATATTGAGTTTTCGGTAAAATTTTTATATACTGAAAATTATATGGTTTTTTGCTTCTTAAAAAATTATAAACATATTCTAAACTTGAATTAATGTATCTAAAACCCTTCTCATGATAAATGGGTATAAGTTCTAAATATTGGATAATTAATTTAATAAAACTTCATAATCTACCTAAAAAGTGAAATAACCACTAAAAATATCTATTCTATAGAGAAACGGAGACAACAAATGTTCCAAACCTCTTTGAACATCATCCTATGTTAATGAACGATTCAATTATACATTAAAACAAGATTTTCATATTTTTGAAAATTTCTCAAAATCTGTGGGTTAACCCCTACAGAAATATTGAGTTTTCGGTAAAGTTTTTATATACTCAAAATTATATGCTTTAGTGTTTCTTAAAAGTTTATAAACACATTCTGAACTTGAATTAATGTATTTGAAACCCTTCTCATGATAAATGGGTATAAGTTCAAAATATTGGATAATTAATTTAATAAAACTTCATAATCTACCTAAAAAAGTGAAATAACGACTAAAATATCTATTCTACAAAGAAACGGAGACAACAAATGTTCCAAACCTCTTTGAACATCATTCTATGTTAATGAACGATTCAATTATGCATTAAAACAAGATTTTCATATTTTTGAAAATTTCTCAAAATCTGTGGGTTAACCCCTACAGAAATATTGAGTTTTCGGTAAATCTTCTATATACTGAAAATTATATGCTTTAGTGTTATTTAAAAGTGTATAAACACATTCTAATCTTGAATTAATGTATTTAAAACCTTTTTAATTATAAATGGGTATAAATTCTAATTATTTATTAATTAATTTAATCAAACTTCATATTCTACCTAAAACAATGAAATAACCATTAAAATATCTATTCTCTAGAGACACGGAGACAACAAATGTTCCAAACCTCTTTCAACATCATCCTATGTTAATGAACGATGAAACTATGCATTAAAACAAGATTTTCATATTTTTGAAAATTTCTCAAACTCTGTGGGTTAACTCTACGAAAATATTTAGTTTTTGGTAAATCTTCTATATACTGAAAATTATATACTTTAGTGATACTTAAAAATTTATAAACACATTCTAAACTCGAATTAATCTATGGAAAACCTTTTTCATGATAAATGGGTATAATTTATAATTATTTATTAACTAATTTAATAAAACTTCATAATCTACCAAAAACAGTGAAATAACCAATTTTATATTCTCAAGAGAAAAGGAGACAACAAATGTTCCATACCTTTTTGATTATCATCCTATGTTAGTAAATGATTCAATTATGCATTAAAATAAAAGTTTCATTTTTTTGAAAATTTCTCAAAATATGTGGGTTAACCCCTACGAAAAAATTGAGTTTTCGATAAATTTTCTATATACTGAAAATTATATTCTATTGTGTTTCTTAAAAATTTAAAAACACATTCTAAACTTGAATTAATCTATGGAAAACCTTCTCATTACAAACGGGTATAATTTCTAATTATTTATTAATTAATTTAATAAAATTTCATAATCTACCTAAAACAGTGAAATAACCGTTAAAATATCTATTCTCAAGAGAAACGGAGACAACAGATGTTAAAACCTCTTTGAACATCATCTTATGTTAGTGAACGATTATATTATGCATTAAAACAAGATTTTCATATTTTTGAAAATTTCTCAAAATATGTGGGTTAACCCCTACGAAAATATTGAGTTTTCGGTAAATTTTCTATATACTGAAAACTATATGCTTTTGTGTTTCTTAAAAATTTATAAACACATTCTAAACTTGAATTAATGTATTTAAAACCTTTTTCATGATAAATGGGTATAAATTCTAATTATTTGTTAATTAATTCAATAAAACTTCATAATCTACCTAAAATTGTGAAATCTATTCTATTAAAATAGAAGTTATGACTTCTTTCATGTGTGATATTTTTAAAAATGGACCCTAACTAAAAACAATTATCATTCATTAATTACTAAACATATACTTAATAAAATGTAACACCTTTTTTAACCATCAAATCCTACATAATCGGAATGCTTAACAAACCAATATTGATTTTTTTTTAAAATGTAAAATCAATTAATATATAGTTTCATCGATTTATTCTGCAGTACTATTACCACATTATTTATTTATATCGTTGTACGCTCCATTGCACTTCCCTAAGATAAAAGAGAAGAGAGAACAAAAGATATATCAAAGAAAATGATAATATTTTGGTAATTGATGATATAGAAACAAATGAAAACAATAGTAATAGTTACCTTTGTTAGATCAAACGCATGGACTTCAACAAATGAAAACAATAGTAATAGTATATGGTAATTGATGTTAGGTATATTATTTGGGCTTACAATAATTGTATATTGGGATAAAGATAATTTATAATGGCAGTGTTACTTTGGGCTAAGTATACTTTTAAATGGTAAAAACTATTAATATGATATAATATATATATACTTTCATTTAAATATTTATTATTTGTATATTTTTGCTAATACATTTATTTTTAATCTTTATATTAAATATATGATTGTAATTTATGTTAAATAGTAAATATTGTATGTCAATGTTATTTATTTTATATTTGATAGTTCACTTTTAAAAATAACAAAAACAAATCCTAATTGTGTTATTACTTTCTTTTTAATTTTAATCAGTAAGATATAAGTTTATTTTTTTTAACTTTGTAATTTTGTGAAATGTTACAATGTGTTTGGTAATGAAAATTATTTTCTATGTTACCAAACTTTACTTATTTTAAAAATTTATAAAAATAAAATATGTATTTAACAAACAAAAATATAAAAAGAAGATATAAAACATGTTACAATTTGATGTCATTGATTTGATAAAAACAAGACAATTGAATAACATACTTATTTTTGTATAATGCATAGAAACATATATGTAATTATAATATATACCATTCTTGAATTTAAAACCAAATATTTATGTAAATAAAAAAGTAAATAAACACCAGCCCGATTAAAAACAAACACCCGCGCGGTTGCGCGGATCCAGATCTAGTAACCATTAAAATATCTATTCTTTAGAGACAAGGAGACTCTCCATTGAAATAACGCAAAGTTTATCCTTGTTTATAGATTGATTCTACATTTAATTTCCAATGGAAACTCTCCATCTGTAACAAGAACTATTCACCACTGATCTTTGCAGCTACAAGACCCGTCTTTGAAGAGATGGAACCGATTAGCATCCCGCACTAATATCTCACGTCCTACAATCTTCGATATCAGCTTCGTGACTTCATGACAATCACCACATACACGAAGGTTCTTCATCACTTGCAGTGGACTCCCTGGTTCTGTGTTCAACAGTCCAAACGCAATCGCTAGCCTCTCACTGTGCCCACATACTAAACGTCTCTTCTCTTCCTCTTCCTCTAGATTCTGTGACACTTCCCGTGGATCAGGAACATACCCTTCTTTAGCCATCAGACCGTAAAGCATCTCCAATGACTTGTGTATGGCTTCGAACTGAGGAGCTGAAACATCTCCTGCCCGGAACACATGAACTTTCTTACTCACTTCAATCCAGCTATATCCAGGATTCTTCTTTCTTTCTTTATCTTTCAAGGATTTGCGGATTAGGCTCACTTTGTCCCAATTTCTCAACGCTGCATACGCATTTGATGCTAGAATCGAGTAGCCTGGATCATCCGGGTTCAGTTCAATGATCTCCTTAGACACTCTTTCCGCAGTCTCCATGTTTCCACTTGTTCGACAGGCTCTTAGCAGAGATGCCCATATGCTAGCATCAGGTTTTACCGGCATTGCTTGAATAAACTCCTCCGCTTTCGAAATCTTCTGAGACCTGGACAACAAATCCACCACACAAGCATAGTGTTCCATCATGGGCTCGATCTTGTACTGAGTTTTCATTTTCTCGAAGCAAGCTAAGCCTTCTTCTACCAAACCAGAGTGGCTGCAAGCGTAGATGATGGCAATGAAGACAACATCATCCGGAACTATACCGGCTTCTTCCATATCTGCGAAAGCTGCAAGAGCTTTCTCACCTTCGCCGTACATTCCATATGCATAGATCATCCCTGTCCATGTCACAACATCTCTTCTACTCATATGTTCAAAGACTTTAAATGAACTCTTTAAACAACCACATTTTGAGTACATTTCAATCAGTGCATTCCCTATTCGCAACTCTGATTCGTACCCAAACCTTAAAAGACAACAGTGGATCTCCTTCCCTAGTCGTTTAGCAGCAAGTGAAGCACACATTGGCAATATAACTAAGAAAGTAGCCATGTCAGGCACCACTCCACCGTTCCTCATCTGTGTTGTTACCTGCAAACCAGTTGCGAAATCTCCAGAACGAGCACATGCTGAAATAACCATGTTCCATGTTACTGTATCTCGAGTTTCCATACTATTAAATATCTGCAGAGAATCTTCTTCTTCCCCGCACTTAGCATACATATCAATCAGAGCATTACTAACAGAAACATCTGAACAAAATCCAGATTTTGTCACGTGGGAGTGTAGCCCTCTCCCAAATTTCAAGTCTGTTAAACGAGTAGAGACAGAAACAAGTATCAAGTAAGTGATATGATCCGCTTGCTCGTCCATTATCATCATCATCTTAAAGAGTTTCATAGCTTCCAAAAGATCTCCGCTTTGTATATACCCATTGATTATCGAGTTCCATGAAACAGTATCCTTACATTCCATGCTCTTGAACACATGTCTTGCTGCGATCATGTCACCGCACTTTGCATACACATCGACTAAAATGTTACCCACAGTAGTTCCAACCACAAATCCACCTCTCGTCATGTACTCATGAACGTACTTTGCTAAGCGCAAGTCTTGCAAGTGTCCACAGGCACGGAGAATAGAGCTAACCGTTAAGATATCCGCCTTGAACTGATCCAAATTCTCCGAAAACATACGCACAGATTCTTCATACATCTCTAAGTTGAAACATCCACAGATCATAGTATTGTAACTCACGGAATCTCGAACAACCATCTTATCAAAAACTCGTCTCGCATCCGTTGGTCTGCTTAGTTTCAAGTACATTGAGAGTAAGCCATTGTTAACCACCACAACAGAGCTAACACCAGACTTCAACGCAAAACCGTGAAGTCCCTGTCCTTCTTTGACAACCTGCAGATTCCCAAATGCAGACAGAACACTTGTAACCGTGAATGAATCCGGCACAATCCAAGAACTTCTCAGTTCACGATAGAGTTCAACAGCTTCCTCGTAGTAACCATGAGAGCTAAACCCAGAGATCAAACTATTCCAAGAAACGAGATCTCTCACAGGCATTTCGTCGAACACTCTCCGTGCTCTACCCAACAACCCCATCCTCGAGTACATATCAACAACCGCATTGCCCACATACAAATCAGATTCAAAACCCAATTCGATTATCTGTTCATAAACCGAATCTCCCATCTCCTTATCGAACAACACCGCGCATGCTTTGACGACGGGAGGAAACGTGTACTTATCAGGGGAAACCTTGGATTCGCGGAGCTTCTCGTAAAAGTCGAGAGCTTTAGAGAACAAACCGTTCTGAGAAAGCGCTCTGATGATCGAGTTCCAGAGGTAGACATTCTTCGCGGGAGAAACTCGTTTGAAAACAGAGAGGGAGGAGTGGGGCTCTCTGAGATGGGAGTACTTGTCGATAAGCTTGCCGGAGAAGAAGTCGGAGCGTTCAAGACCTAGAGAGATGACGAGGGCGTGGATACGGCGGAGGTCTTTGAGATTGGATGAAGATGAAAGAGCTGATGACACTCTGGTATGCATACCGCCATTGAGCTTATTTTGCACGTAATTCTTCTTTTTATATATAGTTTCCGTTAATTTCAAATTTTTATTTTAATAACAAAAAATTAGAGTTTACGCTTTAAGAGTAATTAATTGATTAAATGAAGCTTAATAAAAAGTAAGTAGTTGATTACTTGATTAACATTTAACAGTTTGCAAATTTGACGCAAAAACACTTGTTCACAAGTTAAACCATGTTTGCGATCTTTCTTTTAAACAGGCACCAAAAGAGTTAATAGGTTATTTGACAAGGTTAACAACGAGAACAAGAGCTTCCCTGTTGAGCTAATTGTCAAGTAGTAGTCTTGACGAAGTGCGTGGACAAGAGCTTTGTGACCTCCAGAAACCCGACTTTGTCTTTCCCTTCAAAGATTTGCTTCAGCTTCTCATCGCAGAAGATCTCCCTCTTGTCAGCAGGATTCTGATACAAAAACAACATTTACCACAATATATTTGAGAAAGAAACACACTGTAATCAACACACAACGCTTGTCTACCAAAGTAGTCATCATACAGAACACATTAACTTGATAGAATCTGTCACATTTTCCCCTTAAGAGAAGGGTTTTGAGACTTAAACCATATCATCACGCAGACAAGACACAACAGAAGAGTTGTAGCAAAGACACATTAAACTAAATGAGAGTAAATTAGATATAAATGTAAGTAAAAATAACATTTTTTCAGCAGAACAACAAGTCGCAACCAGAGATACAACAGAGAGATTTTGAGCTCTGAAAAGCACAAGTGAATCATCATTTTGGTGATCACCACCACATCAAACTTCTCTACGAACTTCATCAAGCAACTGAGCAAGTTGAATATGACTCCAAAGACCCAGAAAAAATGTAGAAAAGAAACCCTAATTTTTCGGTTAAATCTCTCCTCTACATGCAAAGATCGAAACTTTACACACAAAATAATGCAGAGATAAAGAAAAAGAGTAAACCTGAAGATCGTGGGACTTGACATAGGTCCAAACCTCTTTGACTGCGTTGGTACGTGTAGTTTCACCGGTACCAAGGAACTGAGCGAGAGCTGGAGACACAGTGGTCGCCTTGAAGATTCCGGTAGTCCTCGGCGTCTTCTTCGCCAGAGAGTCTGGTTTCACCTTCGATTTCTTCGCTGACTTCTTGGTGCTTCCAGCGGTGACCGTGCTTAAGCTCCTCGAAGAAGAGAGCACAGAAGAGGTGGCGGCTCGAGATGCAGGAGCTAGAAGCGAGCTGCATCCCCTGAAAACCCTAGCTGCAACGGAAGACATCTCTCGCTGATTTCTTAGGTTTTCTCTCGCTTTCTCCTTCGTAGTGAACAGGAGTGTGTGTGTGTGTGATTTTGGAGAGTTTATTTAAAGAGAGTATTTGGGGAAAAAAGGTTTGACCTTTGACTCACCCACGTGTGCTTTCTAAGGTATGAAACTTGGCCTCTTTGATGCCAAAGGTTTGAACTTTAAAATCTATGAGGTGGAAAGTTTCCAACTTCCTCTAGAGTCATCTCTTCTGTGAGCTTAATCACGCGTTCAGGGAACGATCGTGATATGGAGAAAGGGAGATCAGTATCTCCGAAGCTCATTACGGTCAAACTAAGCTCACAGGAGTTGAATGGAATGAGTACCCGTATGGGTCTCTTGAAGTCTCTGATGTCAATGGATCAAGGTGGTGTGGGGAAAATCTACGAATGCTAGATATCTTTACAACCATCTCTCATGTACAATCCAAGCTCACTGCTTGAAAATATCAAAGAATCATGCAACATATATGGTAAAGAGTGTCAATCCTAAGCACTAACCATCTCCAGGTACATTGTCTAACAAGGAGTTGCAGGGGGAATAGCCAAGACATTTACTTAGCTAGAAAATTCCTAGATAACCTATATAGCATTCCAAAAAATGAACAATCTTCCACAACTGGGAACAACAATCTTACAAGCATAATCATCCAAATGTGTATGAAAAACACTCGGAACTTCAAAATTCTGAAGAACAATTATTCCATATAATAAATAAAGTTTCATACTTTGTTACCAATAACGAACCAATCATGCAGCTAAGTCCTTGACAACATCTTCCATGCTCCCATCTTTAATCCCCATCTTCATCTGCTCCGCCACAAAGCACTTAGTGATCACATTACAGAACAAATACACAAACTTCACCGAGTCACGAGCCGGCACAGGATACGTAATCTTCTCAAAGAACTCCAACGGCACATTCGGATCCACAATCGCCACTACCGGAATCTGAAGCTTCGCCGCCTCCAATATCACCGAGCTCTTCCTCTCAGTATCAAACACAACAACACAATCAGGCATCGTCGTAGGCCCAAAGCAAAGCTTCTTATGCCTCGACCGAAACTTCTTGGGACTGTAACTGTTCGTCAAGAACCCTCCCATCTTCCACAGATTCATCGAACGGTTGTGGTTGTACGCGTCGCCCTGGATGCGACGGGAAGTGAGCTCGACGATCTCGTCGAAGAGAGGGTTCGTGTTGACGAAGAAGATGTTCCCTCTCATGTGCGCGAGGTTTGCGACGAAGTTGGCGGCGCTGCGGAGGCAGATCAGGGTTTTGTCGGAGTCGATGATGGTCATCCCGTTGCGGGTTCCGTAGGCGTATTGCTTGAAATGGTGCTCGGCGGCGCGACGGCCGAGGTGAGAGCCGGTGTTGAGAAGCTTCTGGATTACCGCCGCGTGGATCGTCATTGATTGATCGGAGAAAGCTACCGGACGGGAGAGAGAGAGAGGTTTCTAGGGTTTAAGAGGAAATTCACAGATTGGATTAGATCTGATGAAGAGGACTGATGAAACTAGCGTTGGGTCGGGTCGGGTAAATAATTATTGGCCCATTTCGGTATACCGATGTTTAAACCGGAAAAGTTAAATACCGAAATAAATAGAATTGGGTCAGGTATTTAGCACATTTCGGTATAGCAATGTTTAAACCGGAAATTTAAACCGGAAAAATTAAATACCGAAATAAAATAGAATTGCTGGAAATTCTGCCGTTGCCGGCGACGGTTTCCTTTGGGTTTGGTGAGCTATTCCTACCTTTCTCACGAAGGAAGCTCTCATCTTTCACTTGGGATCACGTTCCCTGTAAGATAACCTATCAAACCCATTTTCCAGATTTGTATATTGTTTTTCTTATAGTCTTATCTTAGATTCTTACAAATTTGGATAAAGCTTTCTGATTTGAGATTAAAAGGTCGAATTTGAATTTGGGTTTTCTCTGTTATCTTTCGGCATCTCCGTTGTGACTCTGTTTTTTTTTGTTCTGAGTTTTTTAACGATTTCAATGGTTGGTGATTTTGTGCAGTTAGCATCGGTGTTTAGTTTGCTAGATCGAAAAGGTCCTTGTTGAATTAGTCTCATCACGTGTTTTGGGTTTCCTTTTGAAGCTTATTAGGGTGCGTTTTTCTCCGATTGGTCTCTGTTTTGCATGGTTCTGTTCTGTGAGCTTGTCTTTATAGATTATTAGTGTCTAGTGTGCAAAAAGTAGAAGACTTTAACAAATAGAAAAGCTTTTTTTTTTGTTCTTTCTGCTGCATTATGGGTTTCTTAGCAAGACATAGTCTCAATTTTTCATGTTTTTTTTTGTTGCTGTTGTGTTTGCTTGGTCTGATTTATGGTTTTTATGCAGGGGCTTATTCGCTTCTGTGTGTTGCTTTACAAGATGGCATCTGCGACTCTTAGGAGACGGCTTCATCATGGAGATGTAGATGGGAGAAAGTATGAACGGTATGATGCAACAGACTCTGAAACTTTAAGCGAGCCCTTGTTGGGAAGTAGTAGCGATAGTAAAGATGGATACAATGAGGTTAGTGTTTTCATTGTGCTTCTTTTTCTTCAGAGGAACCCTTTTATGCATTATTATTGTATGTGATATATCTCTTAGGAGCGTACTCTGGAGGATATTTGGGAAGAAGAACGGAAGAGACAGCAAGTTCACTGGACGTTGATCTTTTCTCAGTTGATTGCACAATGGGCTCAGTGGATAGGTTTGGTTCGGTTGTCTTGTTTACTATTATTACTCCTTGATTGATTAAAAGAGGGATTGTCACGTTTAAACATGTTTCTTGGTTTTGCAGCGAAAGTTGTCTTTGGATCCGGCTCGCTTTTTGGGAGGTTCCTTTCTCTGTCTCATATAGGTTCTGGTGGAAGGCTTTTACCACCGCCTCTTACTATGTTGCAGGTATATTATTTAAAGCATCTATCTTATCTTGAGGCAACCATGTATCAAATGATATGTGCTATATCTTTGTAATGATTACCTCTTAATAGGAAGAAAGGCTGAGAAACATTAAGAGAAGAATAGAAATACCATTTGATGGATCTCGATTTGAGCATCAAGTAAGTGTTTTGATGGACTCTCTGTTTGCTATCTTAAATTTCATTTCCACATATCAAAAGTTTTCTCTGGCATGATTTAAAGGATGCACTTAGACAACTATGGAGGTTAGCATATCCACAGAGGGAACTACCACCTCTTAAATCCGAACTCTGGAAGGAGATGGGATGGCAAGGAACTGACCCTTCAACAGATTTTCGGTACACACAATAATCAATAGAGTAATATTTGCTCGTTTGAATCTTCTTAATCACTAGTCATTTTACTGATGATGAGTTTCATATATTAATTGAATTGTAGAGGTGGAGGATATATATCACTGGAGAATTTGATCTTCTTTGCAAAAACCTATCCGGTTTGTGATGCTTCTCCCATTCACATATACACATCTTCATCACTAGTCTTCTGATTCGCTTTGAGTCTATCTTTTTATCGTGACAGGAATCATTCCACAGATTGTTACATAAACAAGATGGAACAAGAGCAGAATGGGAATATCCTTTCGCGGTAGCTGGCATCAATATCTCATTCATGCTGGCACAAATGTTAGATCTCCAGTCAGGTAAAAATGCTCAAGAAACCAAATTGAAAACCGATGATATCAAACTGTTGAAATGTGTTTCTACTCAGGTAAACCATCAACGAGAGCCGGGATAAAGTTCTTGGAGTTTCTGGAAGAAGATGAAATGGCGTTTGATAATCTTTACTGTATAGCTTTCCAAATGATGGATGCACAATGGCTTGCCAAACGAGCTTCTTACATGGAATTCAATGTAAATATACTGTTTGAGCCAAACTTTGTTTACAGTTTGGAATTTTCGGTTTGGTTATGTGTTAACCGGTTAGTTTTTTGGCAGGACGTTCTAAAATCAACGAGGGCAGAGTTAGAACGTGAGCTGGCGCTGGAGGATGTTTCGACCATCAGAGATTTGCCTGCTTTCAATCTTTTGTACAAATAATATTTGCTTTTACTTACAGTTTTCCTATGATTTCTCTCCTGTATTTATAATAAATAATTTGAGAAATTCAGTGTAACAAATAATCAGTTTTTTGCTAAAATTGCCCGGCAAATAATTTGTGTTTTTTTTTCTACTCGATAGATGAAAAATAGTAAAGCTATATAGCAACGAGAATTGCATTATTGGCTTAAAAAGATATTTATATATTACACTGAGAAAGGGAACAACAACGTATACTCACTTCCTCTCATCTTCTCTTATAGGATCAGATGGTTTCAGGCTCCACACTCTCATACGTTCGCTTGTCCTTTTAACCTACAAACCAAAGATTTCAAGTTCTTTCATATACACACGTCTCCACTTCCAGGAAAAATAACAAAAAAAAAAACTAATTGCTTACCTCTAACTCCCAGTCAGTTCTGTAAATGATATAACACAATATCGCTGTTTGGATCGCAATACCAGCCAACATTCCAGACCATAGTCCCTACTTATCAGACAATGAAATGTAATTAACTTAATAATCAACTTCTCTTCAAACATGTTTTTAGTACTTAACAAGATTAAGAAAGGAAGAAGTTACCTTAACACCGAGATGGAAAACATAAGTAAGGATGAGACCCAAAGGGATACCAACTGCATAATAAGAACCTAAGTTCACAACTGCCACTATACTCTGCATCCCTGCTCCTACTGCCACACCTGTTTGAATTTCATGTTGTAAGACATGTAAAGAGAAACAAAACCAATATTGTAGTATAAAACATACATATTGTTCTGACCTGAGAGTACAGGTTGAATGCTATTGAGTAAGATTGATACAGCAAGGATCATCGATAGATCATCCACTGCTTCTGAAACCTCTTTGCTATTGGTAAACAAATATGATATTTGACCACAAAACGCTAAACATAGAGCAGAGAATATCACTCCCATGATTATTGATACTGTGAGTATCACTTTGATAGAGAATCTCACTGCAGATGCATCTCCTTTCCCCAACTCATTAGCCACTCGGACGCTACCATATCATTAGTTTAATACAAAACTATGAAGATTATAAGATTAGACATTTCATGAACTTGTGAGCATTACCAAGCCGCACCCAAGAAGCCTAGGCATATGTTGAGTTCCCATGTATATATGTATTGGCTGCAAATTTTCAAGATTACTTACTTCAGATAGTTTATCCTCTTGAATAAAATTCAGACAAAAATGGTAGGAATATTTTGAATTTACCATATTGAGAAAGCAGAGATTGCTGTATTAGCATCTTTTGTATAACCAGCCATTAAGACAAGGATGCTCAGGTACCAATACTCTAAGCTGTTGGAAAACAAAAGAAAAGAAATGATTAGAAGCATGAACATTTGTATTTTGTTATACAATTTTAATGCAACTTTTCATATCTTTCAAACAACCAATCAATCAATTTTTATTTAAGTTATTTTCATTTTCATTTAAATAATAATACATTATATATTAATATACTTTTATCATTTTCTTAATCTATGTTAATGGGATATTTTTCCTCCAGAGGGCATGGAGGGAGTATAAGGTCATGTTTACTGGGAGGTTTTAGGGTGGGGTTATTAGCGTAATGTAAGAATCGGTTCTTAACTTTAACTCGAAAAAGTTAAGAACAAATTCTTAATTAAGAATCGGTTCTTAAATTACGCTAAGAATCATACTTTAAAAACTCCTAATAAACATGTCCTAACATAATTAAGTTGTTTATAAATATATGTACATATACTAAAATCTTAGTAACTAACCAGATCATGAAGCCTGAAGAAATGGAGAGCTTGAGCATAGGAACAAGGTCAACAAAAGCCGCAGTGCTAAAACCAGTCCAAGTGAACGGACACCACCCACCAAAAACATACACAAACTCAGCTAACACCAAACCCCACGAACTCACATTAAGCCCGAGGAGCGCACCACCAATCCCCATCTCCATAAAACTCACACACCACCACGTGACAAGGATATCAAGAGCCAATGACAAAGTCGAGAGAACGCCTACAATAGCGTTCCTCATTTGTGCTTGGAGGTACATTTGCATAGTCATTGTAAAGATTAAGCTATAGGCATAAGGGATCATCCAAGGATAGATTTCATCAACGGTCCTAGTGATCGCAACATTTTGTCCTAATAGACGGAGAATAGGACCTGCGAATATTATAAATGGTAGGAACAAAGTGGTAACGGCTATGTCCACAATCCATGAACGTTGTAGATATATCCCCATCGTGTGGTACTGTTCTGCACCGTATGCTTGCCCGCATAAGGTCTCCGTTGCACTTGACATACCTCCCTATATATTAACATCATAAATACTAAAAAAGACTGCTTCCATTTTAATGAACATCAATGTAGACCAAGGTTCTAAAAATTGGTCTAGACAGACCTTAGATGCCCGCCTAGGCGGCAACTCGATCTCATCCGAAACGATTTTCTTAAAATCCGATTTATACAAATTAACTAAGTTTAAATTATTTTAAATCGGTTAAAATCGATTATAATCGATATAAATTAGTCTAAATATATTAAACTAAGTAATAAATTAGTATAAATCTACAATTTTGTTTAATTTTTCTTTAATTTTGTATATAATTTTGATAATTCACCACAATAATTTTGTAATTAAACTCAAAAACTAAAATATTTCATATAAATATAAAATATATATATAATAAATCAATAATTTGTTAACGCCTATATTTCGTCTAAGACCCGAATAATCCATCTAGTCGTTAGTCACTATAAAGCGCCTAGTTACCGCCTAGCGATTTTTTGAACGTTGAATTGTAGACTAAACTGAGACTATATAATAACAGTTTTATATACCATTAAACCGTAGAGAAAGCGGATGAATGTGCTTTGAAGTAGAGCGTAAGCAGCTAGACCCAACTTAGAGGAGTGACCGATGAAGGCTTGAGCCACAATGATGCTACCAAACGAAGTCATTCGGAACAAAGAGGAAGGTAATGCTATTCTCCACATTTTGCTTACTTCGCTCCAAACCTTTGCTCTCAAATAGAGACTCTCTAAACCATTGCTCTGAGCATTAGAGTCTGATCCTACACGCAGTAGCCTCTCCTCCATTTCTCCTTGAGTGCTCATCTTTTGTTGTTTCCTCTTTTCGTTCTTTAATCTGAAATTATCAATACAAAGACAGTTGCTTGTTTTGGAAAAAAAGAAAATAATTTCTATAATAAAAAGAGCAAAAAACGTATAAAAGAATATAAGTTTATGTTGAGTGTAAACTACAATCCTCGAGTATAAGTTCAATGATATAAAACGAGCTAACTCATCTCTTGCTCCAAGATTCACTGTATACACACACAAACTTATGTTGTATATATCTAACAAACCTATGAAGCATCGAGCGAGAAATCACCTCAGTTCAAGAGAGAATACAGAAAGTGAAGAAGAGCATAGAAGACAACGAAACAGAGGTCGGTGAAATGATCAACAAACAAAAAAAAACATCACAGAAAATAATGAAGAAATGAAAACAAATTGGAGACTGATATTTACCTTTTTTTCTTTTTAGGAGAATATGCCAGAATAGAACTGAAACTTCTAGGGATATCTATACGTATAAACATAGAGATATAAACGAGTATACTTGACTTATGTATCAGTTTACATATACTCGTATGTGAACAAAAGTAAAAACCGACTTTGTGAACCTGTCGGTGTATTATTAGATATACACAAATTAGTTATCTTCTAAATTTGAATACTACAATATCCCACATAGCCATAGTTCTTGTTTATTATAACGCAATACCAAATCTTCTTAATCCTCTAAGAAAGTTCCATTTAAATATGAAACTAACATCCTACATATGCATAGTCATTAGTTATTATGACATATAATACCAAAACTTATAACTCTCTAAATGGATTTCACATTAATCTGAAAATTTCATACTATTTTTTGGAAATTAGATCATTATTAACCAATTTTGAAAATAAAGTAGATTTTCTGATCTTGACAAGCGGGAAGTGAAAAAGGAGTTTTGTAACCAGCTTCCCCCTGGTTATACAGGGTCCAATCATTAGGTGTATAGCTTTTGCCGACACCGTTTGATCGTTATCTTCTTCTGTTGTTACCATGTACTAATTAATACCTTTTGTTTTTATGCTAAATCAACCAAATAATAACATTTAGATAAGTGAAATTTATAATAAACCAAGTGATCCCGAAGTGAAGCAGTTGAGTTGAAGTAGTGGTGAGTAGTTGACAAAAAGAAAGTGGTGACTTATCTACCATGTAGATCGGATACTACCACCATCTATAGATTTTTTTTTATGGACCGAGGATGTTTAACGAGTCGAGACCCAACTGACTATTTTTCTGAGGGTCTAACAACTAGCACCAGCTAAATTCGATTATTTGCAATAAAAATTAGATATTTATGTTATCTAACCGCAAAGATAAATAATTAAAAAGAAATTTTTTGATAATTTTTAAGATCTTTATGAGCCGTCTCAACCACTCGACCACATTCTTGTAGTTTAGATTTTTACTGTTAGTTTCTATTATAGTTTAGATTGCAAGAAAAAAAATCGTTAACTATAGCAAAAGTATTTACATCTCTACTTACTTAGTGAACAAGTACAAAACGCATGTTGTTTTTCTAGGATTTCGACCTAAACGGATAAAATGGTGGGACCTGAGGAGAATCCACGTTATGCAAGTATAGAGAGAGACACGCATGCACAACCCATGCAGTGATCTCTTGTCCCTTTGAAAATGCACTCGCGTCTCACTCCTTGAATGAACCAAAATAGAGAGACCTAGAACTCTTTTATTTTAATCTTTTTGATTTACTAATACTACCACTAACTCTGTAATAGTTTCTGTTTTTTTTCTTTTTCTTTCTGACATCCTCTGTAATAATTTCTGTTTATGAGAGGTGTTAATTATTACTTTGTTAGTATTATTCTTCGCCTTACATTTATATGACGGCTCATATAATCTAGAGTTGGGGCTGTATTGAACTTTTGTCTATTACTTCCTCGGCCCTATGCATGTGAATACATTTTTAATTCTATTTGAGATAAATGGACGTGGAAAACCAAACCCAATGAAGTAAAGAGGGCAAGATAGACCACCAGCCCACAAGTCCTCACCCTATTTATTTGTTTCTTTCTTACGATTAGCTCTCTCATAAGCACACTTTTATCAAGTTTCCTCTTAGTTAGTGGCAGTCAAAACTTGATCATATAGTCTTCAAACATATCTTTGATCAACCTAAAAAGTGGGGTTTCAATGCCCATTCTTTACTTTGTTTAGCCATAAACTTCTGTGTCTTCACTTCTATTTTTATGAGTGAGTGAGAAAGAGAAGAGTAGCTAGGGCAACATGGTCTCTAATCTTCTATACAGCACACAATCTGGAAAGGCACGAGAAACAATCTTCCAAGTGGGTCTCTAAGCACCTTGAGTCAAAGGTAGATTTGGAATCAAAGGAGGAGTTATCATAATGATGAGAGAAGAAAATAAAACATATCACTTCCACGACTCTGTTATGTAATACTCCCTCCGTAAAAATTTCGTTTCAAAATAAGTGTCATTTTATAGTTTCAATATATTCTTTTATTGGTTGAAATGTGGTTAGGTGTACTGGCAGTAATGTTTTTGTTTTGAAAATATGTAAAATTAAATGTTTTCTTAAATTTGTGTGTCGAAGTCTAAAACGACAATTAAAATAAAACCGAAAAAGTAATAGTTAACGAATAAAGAAGTAGCTTATCTGACAAGTTAGGTCTAAACAAGAACAAGTTGCTTAGCGGAAACACTGATTTTGATTTAAACAACATGAGATGATGTTTAGAATGATACAACTGGTGCTAGGTTGACACATTCCACATGGTTGAACTGAAACTACATTCATTATATTCCTACACTAAATTAAAAAAGGCCTTGTAAACCTCTGAAACCTATGAACCTTCATCTTCACCAAGGGAGCTTTCCTTGCCACAGCTCTCCAAATCATCTGAACTCCATAATCTCCAACATCATCCTTCCCCGGAAAACGCAAATCAAAGTACCTCTCAACTTCCTTCAACCTCCTCCACATCTTGTTCCACTCTTCTCTCCCTATACTCCTCACAAGACCCAACAAAAACCCTTTCTTCAAAGCATCTGATGCTCGGACAAAGATACAGAACTCGTTGTAGTTGAGAACATCCTCGTAAGGTAACTCAATATCATCGCTGATGATCACGGGAATACAATGACTAGCTATAGCGTCAAAGAGACGGTTAGAAGAAGGAGTATCTCCAGCTATGTTGAGACAGAACTTAGATGATCTCATTCCTTCTCCAGCTTTGCTTATGCCGTGGTTTTGCACACTACCGAAGGAGAAGTGTACGTCTTTTTCTTCTTTCAGAAGGTAATATAACTCATGTCTCACGAATCCACCCTATACAAGATAAGGGTTAGTTCTAGGTTTACAATATTACTTGTGTAGCAAGCAAACACTCACAGCTTTACGGTAGATAGCTCCTTGGAAGTAGAGTAAGACAGGACGTGAATCAAACCCTGATGTGTCATTAACGTACGAAGGTACAAGGTGTTTGTAAGGAGCTACGATGTCTTTATCAACATTAGCAACACGTGGCGAGTATCTACCGAAGTCAGCGACCACAAACATAGCTGGATATAGCTTATGTCTTGCCGTGGACATGCTGTTAGGATGGTGCGCCATTATTACATGATCCTTCCCTCCTGAGTGCTTCCACTCCTTTTGTGAAGTCACGAACTTCACCACCTTGTCCTGCAAGTCTCTGTCTTGGCTCTTCTTCTGCTTTTGGGTGACTTTAGAGAATCTGTTGTAGCTCAATGAGGAGAAGAATGGGACAAAGACAACATCAGCTTCGGTATAGTTCTTGACACGTATCGCGGCACGAGAGGTTCTAGAATCTTCCGGAAGCTCAGAGAACAAGAGATCTAGAGTTAGCCAATACTCAACACTGTGCTGCAAGTTAAGCCCACCTGGATGGTGAGGAACATTGACTCTAACGTCAGGCCAAACGACGCCGTTTCTCTCAGGCTTCCAACCCAATAACCCAAAGTGAAACTCTGGACTCATATCATACATGTAGACTTTCAACGGCGTTGGAGAAAGAGAAACCTTCTGGTTGCATCCGAGGGTTTCTTTTATTTCCTCTGTTTTCGCTCCTCCTCTGCTTTCATCTTCTCTGCTTTTAGGATGTGGAGTTTCAGCGTCAGGAGAATTGTTTGAGCTCCTGATAATTGTGATAGGAGAATCAGTAGGTACTGAGACTGAGATGTGATCAAGAACTCGGTTAGGGTTCGTGGAAGAGAGGATCAAGAACCAAGAGAGAACAGAGAGGATTGATATTAACAAGAAGATCATTGATACTCTGGTGATGAACATCTTCCCATGATACCGTGTGTTTGTTGATCTCTCAACCATCATCTCTGGTAAACTAAAACAAGAGATTGGAGAGAGATCTTTCATAGAAACTAATCATAGATCAAGAATCTGAAAAAAGGATAGAACAGATTCGTAGAAGAGGAAGCTAGAGTGATGATAAGTTTTTTTTTGTGTTTTTTTTTCTGTGGTAGATAAGAAACGATGAAAACGCCGAAGAGACAGTACACAACACGCTCTTTGTTCTCTCTCTCTATCTCTTGCTCGCTTGTGTAGGAAGAAACTGAGTCGTCGACCTTCATCTTTAGACGCGGGGCAATTAAAACCATCTTACAATTTAATTACCAATAAAATTATTTATATAGAATATTATGTAACTTTAATAGAAATCTAATCCAATGAAGATATGAACTCCATTAAAATCTGATGTTATTCAAAAAGAAATATATTGTAAGTTATATAATATTTAAGGACCAATTTTTTTAAAAAGAAATAAATTTTCAAAATAGTTTAATTGTTTAAAAAAAAATATTCTTAATTAGTATAAAATCTGTAGACAGTTAATGGTAGTCATAATTTTAGTAAATGGTCAAAATGTTATCAGTGGTTTAATTTGACTGAAGATTAAAAAAAAAACGTAATGATTATAGATGGAAATTTTTTTACTAGAGTATATACTCACAAATTTCAACATTTGTTTAAGTAATTCCATATATATGAATACAACTACTTATGAGTTTATTGCCTGCTTTGGTATTCATAGATAACGTAACATTGGTGGTTACTTATTAGTAATTAATCCTTAAATTGATATTTGACTCAAAATATATATTTTTATATATGAAGAAGAGTACACATAAGTATGTAAATTAAATGTGCAAATCACACCGTCGGTTGGTCTGTCAAGGTTTTACGTGGGATGAAACCTGACAGCTCTTTCTGAAATTGATTTTTTCAACAATGTAGCGTGTGGTCTAATCAAATGGATATTAGTTTTGAAACTTTAACTACTAAAATAAATTCATATTTAGCACAAAGTTTTTGAGATCCGAAGACTTGGGACTCGTGAAAATTCTTCAACAAATACCTAAATATAAATATTAAACCGAAACCTTGAATTGACAAAATCTAAACGACGATCTAATTTTGAATCAAACAAAATAGTTCTTTGATATTGTATTCTTAAATATTTTGAACACAAATAATGAAGAACAAGCCAACATATACCCAAGCCTACAATAATTGGGCTACATTATTATGGTGCCAACAGTAAAAGCCCAAACAAAATTACAAAATTAAGTTGGGCTACGTTACGTCTGGTTGCATTGACATTGGTATTTAGGTTTCATGTTTGTAAGCTTAGCATGAGCTCGTTTACGCGATTAGTGAACATGTAGCGGAGTCGAATATAGCAGATTTTGAAAGAAGCAGAGAAACCACATAGACTACACTGGAAGGATGCATACAAAACCTTAGAATGGTGCAAGATTGACAAGCTCCACCTATTATATATGCAAGTGGATTTGGGGAGTTGAGAGTTCAGGGAAGTCGAAGAGGTCATAAGAAGATCATTATTTCCGATTTTTTAATCGAAGTTTTTAGCTTCAAATAAGAGACAATTCGTAGCTTTTCTTAGTTGAAAAACTAAAAACCGTCTCTTGAATAATATATATAAAAACTCGGTCTTAAATAACATATATAAAAACCGTCTCTTAAATAACATATATAAAAACCGTCTCTTAAATAATAGATATAAAAACTGTTTTTTAGCCGAAAAGTGTGGAAAGAAAAATATCAAATCATGAAATCTCGGTTAATAGACCGGAGATAATATAATGATGCCCTAACGTATCCATGGTAGTTACCGGAGACGGCGATGATGGACATATGATATGTGGGAAGCTTCAAATGGAAAAAGGTATAGAGTCTCCTGATAGTAGTAAACAAGAAAAAAAGGTCGGTAAAAGTAAAGTTTTATTAATAATCCACATGGTAGCCAATAGGAAACTGTGTGGAGTGAGTTTAAAAAGATTCATATGGTAAGTCTCAAAATACATAAGTTCGGAATTCAAGAATTAACCAAACATGCGTCTTCTACTCACTGGCTGCAGTGGTCGGTTTTGTCGCCAAGTGGCTTTACTTTATTGCATTATTCTTGTTATAATGAATATATTTATATAAGGTTCAAGATCATTTAAAAAAAAATCTATTCAGTTTACTAGCTTTGTTTATTTTTACTATCTCTTCTACCAAATAATTTTAACTACCCAATTGTATATTTTATCATTGACTAAAATGTGTTTAAATAGATAACATATACTTTGTTAAAATAGTAAAAAAAATCTTCTGTTAATTAAAATGTAAAAAAATAAAATTGGAGGAAGTATATATTACAACGGAAAGTTATTTAATAAAAATTCTTCGGTTTGTCTATGTAGGATTTTCGATTCTCGAATATGTATAGGTTTTGTCCTTAGAAATATTGAGTGAATATTCAATACTTGTAAACTTTCACTTGATGTTTACAAGGTTAGATCTAATGGGCAGAACTTGGATTTACAGAAAAAATAAAGATTTTTGTCTTCCCTATTGGTTATTAAGATCTTGCTTGGAGTTGTTAATTAAGGTTTGTGTTCGGGAGAGCAGGAATCGACAAGAATAGATTTTCTGAAGAACCCAGCTGTGTTATACTCTTCCATTTTTTTTCTTTATATCTATTCAATCAAAACAAAAATAAAACAAAATATAACAATCAAAACAAAATATAACAATGCAAATTCTGAAGTCCGTTTAAAATTAAATCACTAAGCGTTTCATTAATTCTTGTATGACCAAAGCTAATCTTATACAAATTTGCATAGCCGATGTTCATTAGAAGATATATGTGAGCCATTTTTATAAGATTTGTTTTCAATTTGGATATTTTATATGGTTATGTAGGTTGATATGCATTTGAGCTAACTAATTACTTGTTTTGTAGAAAATTCGTTATTTGTTTTAAAGTTTGGCTTACAATTTTAAAGTTCCATAGTAGAAATGAGATGCAGGACATATAGAAGATATAATATTCTATTGGTTTTAAAAAGAGATTGTATTTTGGTTTAGAATTTGTATTGTCAGCTCCTTTGAGATATTGTAATCCGTATTAGTTTCTTAATAATATTTTGTTAAAATATATGGCGTATCATTTGATGTAAAATGTATCGTTTAGAGAGGTGGTTGATGTTATCAATAACGGGTATCGTTCACCAGCGAATTAGAAGAGTTTGAATTAGTTTTGAAATAAGGTTAACTATAAATCAAATTAGTTTTAAAATAAGGTGAACTTGCTGCGATGGACCAATCATGACATCATTGATGATATGGCTCAACTTGTTGATAAAACATACAAAGGGTATAAATATCGACAACAAGTACACCGTACTTAACAAATGGTACTCTTATTTTAGTCATAGCTCAAGCCAAAGATCTACTTAATAGATGCAATCTTGTAGAACATTATTTAATGTATTAACTGAAAAGTGTTCAACGCAACTAATAGACTTCGATTATTTTTCTAATTCCAATAACATTCATTACGCTGCACACGAACTAGCTTGATGATCCCTAGACATAAATTTTATTGCAAAACAATTACTTACTCTTTCAGTTTGTTAAAGTGCCATCTTAACATAATGTCATTTTAAAATTCTAATATTCCTTCCGTTTCATATTACTTGTCGTTCTAGGTCTTTTCACACATATTAAAAAAACATATGATTTTGTATATTTCCAAAATAAAAACACAGTTACCTATACACCTAACAATATTTCAACCAATAGAAAAATAAAAACACAATTACCTATGAATCTTATTAATGAATTTTGCATTGAAACTCTAAAACGACACTTATTTTGAAACGAAAGTTTTTCCTACAACGACAAGTAATATGAAACGGATGGAGTATAAAATATACTTATTTCAAATTAATATTAATTATAAATTGCATTGATTTTATAAATAATTTTATTTATCTCAAATACTATTGATCAATTGACTATAGTTAATAAAACATAAATATAATTAATCATTTTTAATTTATTTGAAAAATGTTTAAATGATTTTTTTTTTTTTTTAAATGGAGGGAGTATTTTACATCTAAATCACTAAACTGATACAAAAATGAAATCTCTTCGTTTTAGAAGAGCTTTTGACTTCATTCATTTATTTAATTAAATTACAAAGATGAGACAACAGAACAAACTTTTATTACACGATAGATTCATAAAGAAAAGAAAAAATATGGATGGCCCGCAGCCAAAGAAACTAAGGTAGAATAACAAGGCATCTGTTGAATCACCACATAACACAAGAGTAAAGCCAGTTCATGTCGGTCTTGGAACCTGTCGATAACAAAATCAAAACAACAAATAACAAAAAGAAGACCATCTTTTAAAAAGGAATATATAAAAGCCGATTAATTGATGTAAGATCTCTTTAAGATTCCAAGAAATTCGAATTATTTCAAGGAAATTAAGAAAGAGAGAAACAGATGAACCCTAATGCCGAATCGGCTTTTCACACTTAAATTTCTCAGAGAACCATGAGAAGAGAGAGTGTGTGTATGTGTGAGTGAGAGAATATAATTCCCAGTGTCTCGTTTGCCAATGAACTCAATAAAATAATTCAAATCGCCATTATATGTACTGTTAATATTTACTCCATGACAAGTAATTTTGGTTTTAGAAGAAAACAACAAATTCATAATAAAGTTTGGATTTAGAAAGGGTCTTAAAACAACAACTTATGTCACTCAACTCACTACCAATCCATTTCAAGTTATAATACATGAAACTTAACAATATAGGATAGTTAATTTCATAAATAGTTGCACAAATAACTAAATATTAACTGTAGACTTTCATTTCCTTTTTTCATTTTCATTTTCTTTACTAAAAGTAGTGAACATAAACATTTGTCATTATAACATGAATGCTGCAAAAACAAAAATAATACTAATAAAATTACTTGCTCAAACTAGTACGTTACTGAAACCACATTTTATAAAAATAATGATTCTTTTACATGGTTATGCAAAGATATTATCTCTTCTTTTCACTCAAATGTGAACAAAAACCTATGAATAAAAACTCATGATTTTTTTAAAAGTCAAATGCGAAAACCTCGTCAAATCACAAATCGGTTAAAGAAACTAAGTCTTAAAAAACATATCATTTACTGTACAAAACCGACACTCATCAAATAGCATTATAATATATTTCTCTTAAGAAAGAATTTATATTATTTTATTATGATTTATGATGATTAAAATATATGGTAGCAGACAATTTAAGACTTTACCCCAATTGGGTTCCATCTCATTTCCTATTTTCAACATGAGAGAGAGAGAGAGAGAGAGAGAGAGAGAGAGAGAGAGAGAGAGAGAGAGAGAGAGAGAGAGAGAGAGAGAGAGAGAGA